>JAVLUZ010000659.1:270000-285000 GCA_036768485.1 Mermis nigrescens
CGCAATTCGCAGTGAAAGAATGTTTTGACTTTTCCGCCGGAGAGAAAATTCTGAAAAAACGTTACTTCCGCTTTTGATTTTAGTATTACGACCCTTGGGTCTTAAACTGCATTTTTAGATTCATAAATAAATTCTTCACCAGAACATTTAAAGGATACAAAAATTTATAAAGTGTATGATACTGAAGAATTCGTTTTAAAAATTAACGATATTCAAATAACATTAATGTTTAACATCGCTATTCTGGGGGGGGTTAGGAACTGAGCTTTTCGGGGTCAAACTGTCCTAAAGAGTCCGGTATAAGCGCTAAAATAGTTTTAAAGCTAGGTTATTACACAGCTTCTGATCAATTTAAAGCACTTTTGAAGATAATTTTGAATTTTTTTCATTTCTAGCGTTCATCATGCATTATTTTCCCCGAAAAATTCCCCATTTTTCCATTCTTCGGGGTCTAGAGCCTCCAATCCCCCCAGTGAATGTCTCGCTAGTAGAGCCCCTTCGCAGAATATCTTCCTGTACGATAGCTAGCAGGTACATACATATGTATGCATTTTACCTGTCGAAGAAGCCGCATGAGAAGTATGCACACGTCTGCAGGACACATACGCAGAAATGGAATACAGCACGACCATAAGTGTCAGGCAGATTATAGTTTCAGTTGTCACAATTATCCACTTTGGATCTAGATCAAAGATTGAAGGCAACGTGCTAATAATTGCCAGCAGCAAGCAAAAAGATATTGAAAATTTGGTGAAAACGGGCGTAAAAATCTTTGCGTATCTCTGGTAGTAAACTATGGCGCAAAATCTGTTGATTGCGACTACTGCATGAACTATTGTTTCTGCTAAAATATTCGCATTGGCGACATATAGAAGTATTACATCAATCAGGTTAGTAGTATCCGTGTACAGTTGGACATACAATAAATAGGAAAGAATGCTTAAAGTGAATAGGTCCAGTATACCAACAAACTTAATAAAGATAAAATAGGAATTTATGAACTGATCTGGATTCAAAAATATGACTGAGTAGGACGTAGCTATAAAATAAAAAAGTTAAAGCATCAATTACGATGAATATATCGGCCACAATGTAAAAAGCTTCATTTGTAGTAAAATTGAGGAGCATTGCGCCAGTGTCGCTAAAACTGTGGTAAATACGCAGTTGATCTCTGAGGGCTCCACTAATGTGTTTACTGTCTTAATTTTCATGTTTTAGCTATAAATATTAACCGGGCATATGCTTCTTGCGAAGAAATTTTTAGTTTTTTATACGCCATCACAAAATAATCATGCTATAAGTACTTGTACGTAAAGAATTCATTATTTCCCCTTACATTCATCACCCTGTAATTGTAAAAAAGAATTATTTTCCTTCTACTCTCACATGTACAACAATGCGGCCCTTGTAAACAATCATACATTCTTGACTGTTCCCAATTGTTAATTACATGAAAAATTAAGTTATCAACTGGAAAAAAAGCGTTGACAGACATTCACGTGGGATCATAAGGTCTAAACTCCTGCAGAAAACCTCCTGTGGGATAAAAAAGGAAGAATTTCCATTATGGAAAACCCAAGGACAAGAAACAGGAAAATACTAAATATATATATATATATATATATATATATATATATATATATATATATATATATATATATATATATATATATATATATATATATATATATATATATATATATATATATAAATATATATATATATATATATATATATATATATATATATATATATATATATATATATAATATATATATATATATATATATATATATATATATATATATATATATATATATATATATATATATATATATATATATATATATATACATTCAATTCAGCAAAGTACATAAGAATTGATTTAAGTAGGTACCATTTTAATGTGGAAGCTTGACATTGTGCGGAGCCTGACGACAGAATAGTAAATAAGGAATAAGGTCCAGCATAATAAAAATTGAAGTTTTCGCAAAAGTTTGAAGTCGTCCAACAGAGTCCGTTTATTTAACTCTTTTTCTCTTATAATGGCAAACGTCTCCGCATAACTCAGGTATATTGTCGAACATTAAACCTATCGTACAAGTTTAAAACTGTTTCGTAGTCACTTTTATACGGAAAGCCACAAGGCTCAAATGGATTTAAAAACGGTAAACAATAGGAGTACGACATAATTTTTCTAATTAAGGAAAATGAACGACGTATTTTTCAATTTATTCAAAAAGATTAACGTGATATTGCAAAAAATGAGCCTTCCGGTTTGAAAAAAGCGTTAAACAATTTCAGTAGATTCGCTTTACTGAGCAGATAATTTTCGATAACGACGTAAAAATCCAAATACTCGTGTATCTTAACACTAAAATTCTTGAAGAAGAAAAGTTAAAAATTTTAATAGAGTGATCCTCTTGGTTTGAAATTTTGCGACGTTATACTCAACTGTTTGAATTTTACGTCAAACGAACGTATGAAAAAAGAAAATCGTCCTTTACACTGTTCAACGATTTTAATTATTTGAGCCCGACAGTAACAACAATTTGAACAACATTAACGTATTTTTCAAAAGTTTGATAATGTAATTTTTCAAAACTTTGATTAATGTGTTTTTTAACATTTTGATTAATGTAGTTTATCATAACACGAGATTGACGTATTTTCTAAAGGATTTTGAAGCGAAAACACTGTCGTATAACATCAGTATAACATGCATTCCGATTGTCTTATATTCTGAAGCTGCTCAAAAAAGCGCCACCGATGAAAACATAAGCGCTACACTGATGCAGATTTTGCAACGCTGTGTAGGGCACTGCATAGCACTAAACGGCATGCAGTAGGCTTAGGGAAACGCTGATAAAGAGTAAGGGTACCTGAGGTGAGGCAAGAGGTGACCCTGAATGTGGGCGACCCAGTTATGCAAATAAAACTAAAATATCTTAGGTACCAGCGGACCGATTGACTTGAAAAATTCGGGTATGGAAGGGATATGTACTAGCCACACGCGTATGGTACCTGTATATCTCTAGGGTAAATTGACTCTTGATGAATGCTTCCTTAGAAAGGAGTCTTTGAATAGACTAAAAATCAAAATGTTTTACGAAACCAGTGTTGGTACTAATTGAGCCGAAATTCCGAATTTATTAACGAATATTTTCCAATCATGCGGTAGGTATAGATACTCAAGTAGGAGTCCCTTAGAGCCGACCAGCATTTTTAAGTTCTTTTTGGCCTACCAGACCATGTCCCATAGGCGTAGCCAGGGGGGCATTGGGGGCAAATGCCCCTCCCCGAAATTTTTCAGAAATAATGTTGATTTTTCTGGCGCAATATGTCAAAATAATTGAGTTCAAAAAGGCATAAACGTCAAAATTTTCCGGCCGAGTCATTATTATTTATTGTTATAAGATCCAATGAGTTTAAAAGCTTGAACGTGCTAAAATAATCCTGCACTTCGCATCACTTTAGTGATTTAATGCACTATGAGTTCATTGAATGAAATTGCGCATGCTCGTTGAGCATAATGGTAAAAGTGCGAAAATGTTAGCGTACCAATTTGTCTATTCTAAGCTTTTTTATCTTTCTTTACGAGAACACATAATTCTATTTTAAACGAAAGAAAGGCCAGATTTTCTTGTGTTTCTGCGCATTTTCTCTTTTCTGAACTACTTTAAAAGTGAACCACAAATGGGCCTGAAAACAGTAAAAAACAAATTTATCATTGATACATCTTTCAATGACTTATTGGCAGCGACCCGTTGCTGCGCTATGTATTTAGCAGAGATCAAAAAACGCATTTCAGCTCAGAAGTTTTGTGCACTGTAGGAGTTCATCAATTTTAAGTGTTTTTAGGCTTAATTCAGAAGCGAGATTTTGCCGATTTTGCGAAAGTTTTCACTTTACTAATTAAACATCAGAGTACTTTTTTACAAAATTTTCCGGGGTTCTACCACGGACCCCGCTGGAGGCGCTTGAGCGCGCCACACCGGATCCCCAGCCGTACAATCTCGTGGTACATGTGCAAAGAGATATTTAGAGAGAAAAGTTAAGGAGATTAAGAATTTTTAAAAATTTACGGCGCTTCATGCCGGCTTTAGTTTATCTGTTCTATATGATTTAAGCGGTATAAATTGAGTTGAAAGAGCAAAAACGTTTAAAGTTTCCTGCGCAAGCACCGTCGCTTACTGTCTTTCTTTTTGTGAAGCTCCAGCACTGCGTTTAAAAGCCTGAATCAGTTAAAATATCGTCATACTAAGTTGATAATCCGTATTTTTCCTGTTCTGCTCTGTGAGACTATTAGTATTTACAGAGCTACAACATGTTAAGGGCGGTAAAAAATGACTGAATTTCTTGGTGCTTTGCGCCACTTATGATTTCCGAACTGTATGTCAATAAAAAGGCCGTAAATTCTACATGAAAACGGTAAAAATTTCGAAAATTTTCGGCGCTTCGCGCCACTTTACACTTTTTTGTATTTTTGATCGTCAGAAACCCAAATTAGCTAGGTTTCACTACTGAAGGTCGAAAAACTCAGTTCTGCTATACATATATAACTTTACTGGCATTCAATGCAAAAGTAGTCTTAAAACATTTTTGTGTATGCCCCCCGCTCTAGAATCCTGGCTACGCCTCTGCCACCTTCCAGCACCGACGTCTTATCTGGCCGACTAGAATCATTGAAGAAGCCATTTTAGCAGTAAAAGCCCGATACAGTAATAAGACTTTTATCGAAAATGGGCCGTTTGGAATGGAATAGACTATAGTAGGAATCCATTTAAGCCGACCAGATTTTCGAAAGTTTTTAGACTGACATCACCACATCACCTACCGTCTCACCTGACACCCAAGTTTATATAACAGAAAGCCTATGACTGGTATAATCACCTTTGAGCCAGCCGTATTTTTAATATTTTGTATGACCGACCATACCACATCACCGACCGTCTTATCTGGCTGAAAATTCAAATTTTTGCAACAGAATATTTATGAGCAGTGGGAATCCCTTTAAACAGACCAGATATTTAAAAATTTGTTAGACCGATCATATCACATCACCTACCATCCCATCTGACCGACTAGATTCAAATTTTTCTAATGTAAATTCATGAGCAGTGGGAAACCCTCTAGGCCGACCAGATTTTCAAAAAAAAATTTCAGCGTGACACACCATATCACCGACCGTCTTATATGGCCGACTAGATTCAAATTTTGTCAGCAGAAATTTATGATACGTAAGAATCCCTTTAAGCCGACAAGATTTTCTGAAATTCCGTCTGACCGAACATACCACAACACCGACCGTCCCATCTGGTCGACTAAATTCAAATTTTTCTAATGAAAATTCATGAGCAGTGGGAATCCCTCTAAGCCGAGCAGATTTTCAAAAAAATTTTCAACAAGACACACTATATGACCGACTATCTTATCTGGCCGACTATATTCAAGTTTTGTTACAAGAACATTTATGATCAGTAGGAATCCCTTTAAGCCGACCAGATTTTTAAAAGTTTTTGATCGACCGACCGACCACACCACATCAACGGCCGATCCATCTGGTTGACTAGATTCAAATTTTTCTAATAGAAAATTTATGAGCAGTGATTTCGGGAATGGAGCCCTACATTGCAAGTATCCCGAAGCCTGAGAATGGACTCTTATATTCCTTATATACAAGGCAAGTTCTAAATAGTTAATGAAATTATTTTATTCATAGTAGATTAAAAGCATAGGTTTTTATTTGGCAAACATGACTTATTTCTAATCAATCAATATATAATGTTGCAATACGGTGCAAGGTGTATTCATAACTTTATTTTACGCACATGTTTGTTTCGGTAATGGCGTCAAAACAAACGAACGAGTTATACCTGGTTGCTATGAGGTTGGTGAAGCTGACGGACTTTCTGTGTGTTGAATAAATATTAATCAACCGTGCATATTTCGGAGCAGAAAAAGTTTGCTTTTTCATGCGGAGCACATTGATAAATCAATCGAATAACAACGTTTTTAGCTTGGGTTGAGTATTACTGAGGTTCTTATGCACCTACAAATATTCATTAAATGGATATTATGGACCAGATTATCAGTATCCGTGCGACTTTGTGCTGACTCGTTAATCAATTTTATCATGCTTTCAAAATTTGGAATAAGCCAAGTTTTTTTGGATAATTGCATACGCATTTACGCAATTCAAAGGAGCAACAAAATTGCATTTTTCAATGTTTCTCATCAAGTTCTTATCATTACCACAAAAGAATCGCGAGAACACGAAAAAATTATATCAACATTTTCGGACATGTTCGGAATTTTTCGAGAGTCCGAAACCTGCCTCGCCTATCTATGCTTGTTTATTTTAGTTGTAAATGTGCATCATTGTGCTCACTTTTCTCTTGCATAATATCATCTTGTACCTAGGTTTAGATTCCCTACAAAACTTAAGTTGAGAAGACTTTAAAAGGAAAACCAATTTTCCTTCAGAGACCTATCTGCTATATACTTGTACAGGAATAGGAAACGATGTGATATTCGAAAGATTGTGCTCACATAATTTGTGTACACTGGTACAAAACTGATATGTAGATAGAACGAACGATTTCAGAATGACTATGCACATATGCAAAGAAAAAGCAATTTACCTATGCAAATTAAGATTGTACAAGTAGGGAACATCCCACAGAGTCAGCTAGCCTCATTATTTTACTCTGACCCTGGCATACCCATTCCACTGAATTATTTTCTAGAAGACGAATTTCAGGTTTTCGCTTTTTGGCTATTTCTGATGTCATCGGGAAAGCGAGGTAAAATATGTCGAAAAATGTAGTTTTTTGCCCTCGTTTTAAATTTTGGTCTCGTTGACATTTGAAGTTATTTCAAACTCCCTAAGAGTGTCAGCCTAATGCACTTGCATACATACGTCGTGACCATAAATAAACGCTTATTCTAATGGATAAAGACAAAAGCGACACGGAAAAAATTGCAATCCAAAATCTCGAACGAAATTATTATTATTAGTTTTATCATGTTATGAATAATCACATCGTCAGAAAATATATTGCAGCCTGATTTGATCATAAGCATAAATTCATTCTTACTGTTTCAAGGGATAATGGACTTCAAAAGACTTAAAAGATTAATAAAAGAATAATAATAATAAAAATTAAAAATTAATAAAAGACTTCCAAAATAAAAATTACCTGCCGGCAAAAACTTCCATGATGCAAATTATCAGACATTATGAGTCTGAGAAAACGCAAATATGTGCATTTTATCTTAAGAATACCTATCTTAGCATTTAACTTGTCCTCATATGTTTTTTTGACAATAGCAGTGTTTTTCACCAGGAAATAAACACTAGCGATGGTGGTAACCACAATTTAAGCTTCCCAATTTGTCAGACAAAAGGCAGTACCTACACGATATTCACTGACGAATTTTTTTGATCATATCTTGTGATCGAATCCGACAGTACTTTATAGCCATAACATAAGGTTTGCTCATAATTGATTATTGTTCATAATATACTTTTGTATTTAATTTATTATCGTAATTTATTTATCAATTTAATTATCGTATTTATTCATGCTTTCATTTTTTTATTCGACCATCAGGTACAGGTAGTACATAGTGTTAAACATTACACCAATCAATAGCCATGACGTAAGCCTCGCGCGAGATTTATTATCGTTTTAATTTATTTTTTAATTGCTTTTCTATTCAACTTTACTCATACAGTCATCATATATATACATGCTATACGTGCTGTAAATTAAGAACAGAACCGAAACGGGAAACTGTATTATTGATCAATTAAGGCTGTGGATCTAGCGGATATTCGGATCAGATACCAACATTGATTCCACTTACATACCGGCCGAAACGATTAGGTAAGTACTCTGTAAATATTGTTTGTATGCTAAAATGTTAAAAAAACATGATAAATGATTTTGCCTATTCATCAGGGATACATTTATAGGTTGGTACATACTAAACCATACTAAACATGTAGCAAACAAATTGTGTCGATAATGAAAAAAGCCGAATGGATCTCTAAGCATAAGAGCGATAATTCGTGAGGCTGTGTATCTAGGATTCGGTTATCAACGTCATCATGCTTCTGCAATTTGACGTAAACGAAACCTTTATTGCAACTATTTACGTGTTTTCGGCACTTCACTTGATAGTTCTTATCATTTATGCGTACGTTATACTGATTATTTTCCTGCATTCTGATCAGTTCTCGAACCCGTATTTTATTTACGTAAAATTCATCGGCGTATTAGATTTAATCGATTTATCCATCCTTCCCTACTTCCTATTCGCTATACTGCGCGAAAAGTCGACCAATCTTGAATGTAGCTTTCCAAATTAGCAACGCTTGCATTTTGGCCGAAACGGTGGTTCAAGCGGTCGTTGCCCTTAACAGATTTTGCGCCATAGTATATTATCACAAATACCAGGCCATTTTTACCCCCAAATTCACGAAGATTTCGATTTTACTTTGCTTATTACCCACATTCGTCACTTCGGTCGCTTATCATTTTGACGCGAATTCTGCATTTATTATTCAAGCCATCGAGGCGATAATATGCTTAGCGTTGATGATAACGTTGTATTCGTGCTGCGCTTACGTGTTTTATAGGCGGATGCATACTTCTCAGGCTGTTCGGTCGTCTGGTGAGAAATTTTTAGAAATTATTATAAGAATCAGGAAAAGGCAACAAAGTGGGTTCAATTAGATTTTCACAAAAAATGCGAAAAAAGGTCGCAAAATTTCGGGAAAAATCAGATTAATATTGATGAGACAACTGGCCTCTAAGACTAAGACTTGAAATTCTGTAGCGCATGATTAGGCATATTTTACATTCATCTTGTAAGGGTTTTTCGAGCTTTATTTTTCTTAGGCTTACGCTTAAGTTTAGGATAAAATAGAATTTTAGGCTGTTTAGGTCGGCATTATCCTATTAAATTGACACTTATTTAGCTGTTTTTCGCATTGGTTTAAAGGTGCTTGAACAAAAAATGTGCATGAATTCGCGTGCTAAATTTGTACTCCACCAAAAAACTGAAAAGGGTTTTTATTTAAAGATTCAGAAGTTGAATATCGTTTACTGAATCTACAACAAAACGCTCCGGCCGAAACATCCCCAAAAACGTCCTATGACGAAACGTCCTCGGACAAAACGTGCCTAGCAAAACATCCTTAGGACAAAACGTCCACAAGCAAAAGAGCCCTAAGACAATGAATCTTGGTAAAACGTTACTATGACAAAATGTTCGTAGACAATGCCTGTGCACTCGAATGGGGTTTTCTTTTGAAAGTTATCGAAAATATCGTGAATTGTGGTGTTAAGAGAAACAAGCAACGTCACATGTGAAATAAAAAATTCAAAATAAAAACAAACACCAAATCGAAGCTTGAAATCAGAAATTAAGAAGAAAAGTGTAATAAGAGAGCAGAGAGGAAGCAGAATAAGAAGTTGATAAATAAATGGTAATAAAATAAGTAATTAAGAAATAAAAATGTAATAAATCAAATTGGAAGAAGTATGAAGCAATCAAAACAAGATTTCCTGGATTGATGAAACGAATTTCAGCTGATTGCATCAGGTATACCTTCAATTCCAACTGAACACAAGCCTAAAACAAGAACGAGGTAAAAACTACGTAAAACTAAAAAATTAAAGCGCTAAGATCAAGCGGGGGCGCGGGGTCGGGTATTCCCCCATAGGGCTGAATACCCGCCCCCCCAAAAAAACACCGAAATACCCCCAGAATTCAATTTTTGAATTTTTTTGTCTCTTTCGCGATTTTTTTTTGATGCCAATAGATAGTGCTCGATGAACTACGTTGAAGAATAACGTTTTTTCGCCATATCACCATTTTACGACCATGTTATTACCTCTAAAAAATCCAGAAACTCTCTCCTCACACCCTTCCTAGAATTTAAGTGCTGCCACCTATGAATGAGATGCATCGAAATGATACGAAATGCATAATAAAAAATTTTACAAATCTTATTCTGCGTAAGCCTGGCAGGAAAATGTGCGACGCGGTGCTTACGCACTCCTTTAGCATAAGTTAGAGACTTAAATTAGCCATAACAGCCTTCGGAGTTACTGGATAAAAAGAGTATCAAACGAGAAAACTATGGAAAAAGAAAGAATAACCAATAATTTGTCATGTTTGTTTTATTCACCTTAAATATTAAACGATAACAATAATATGCGAAGACATTTTATCATAGGGGCGTTTTGCTGGGGACCTTTTATTGAAGACATTTCGTTGAGTACGTCTTGTCCAGTGACGTTTTGTCGGGGGATGTTTTGTTGAGGACCTTTTGTCCGGGGCTTTCTGTCATGACACCCGTGTACTAGTGTTAAATCATAAAAAATTAGATTTTAGCAGTAAAATACGAAACATTTCGAAAGATTTTAGACGGTTTTCATTCAATTGTTGTATACGCCTTTTTTATTATTTTCTGTGCTTTGGACTAAAAAATGAAGTATCTGAGAACCAATAATACGATTTTCTAGACTTAGCTCTGTATGCTCTATACTCACCCCAAATTTGAAAAAAACATGAAGAATTGTTCAACAAGTCATAATCAGAAACATTCTAAATATAGTAAGTACTGAAAATTTGGATGGCTTAGAATATTTATTGACATTATTAAACTATGGAACTAGAGCGCCTTTCTTTGCAGCAGTGGGACAGAATTTGCATGGAAAATTTGATGTATAAATGCATAAAAACCATTTTGATTGGACTCATATAGGACCTGCATATATACGAATTGATGAAAAATTAGTAGATCTGAATGACAAATGAAAAGAAGCATCGTAATTAATTTTTCCAGCGTATTCAAACTATTTTGATTAGAAAATTATGTGAAAACTGTAAAGTCTACTGAAGATGAACCTGTACTATTTTCTATTTCAGTAAAGTTTGAGTATAATTCTAATGCTTTTACTGGCATTTTGCAAGAAATACTAAATAACGTCATTATTTTAACGAATCTTTTTGGGATACTCCGTGGAAGCCAGCCGTGCTGATACAAACAAGAGGTGATAATCTCTAGTAGAAATAATAATTCTCGAGATTAGGGACAACATCGTGAATCTTACCAGCATACACACATAACGTTATTATAGTTGTCATCTACAAATTCAGGCCACCGTAAGCAATTTTGGGACTCTGAAAATTCCTTATGTACCTGTACGATGATAACATTTCTGTGAATAATTAAAAGTTTGTTCGCCTTCTCTAAACTTTACCTTATCTTATCGTACCTTATCTAATTACTGCTTGCTCCTTAGATTGTTTCAAAAAAGTAAATTAAATAAAAAAATTTAAAAATTACATAAAAAATTCATAGTAGCACCATATGGGAGTTCTAGGAAGTCAGACCCAAAACGTTTTTCAAAAGTGCTCTTTTGGGTAAAAAAGGATGGTATCTACATGTCAAAAACACTGTTTTTGACGTTTATAATTGTTCTTTCTTAGGAGCGTAACTGAAATTCCGAGAACATTTGAAAAAATAGCGTAAATCGAACAACATATAGTCAAAAAATGTGTATATGGCACGGGACGCCGAAAATTCGAGATTTTTGAGTCACAAATGAGCCAAAACCCTAAAGGGAAAAGGGCACTGTTTTACAATGTTAACGAAAAATTGATAATTCTGGGGTCGCATTCATTTTGCGGGGGTGGGAAGTCAAAATCCACCAAACCCCTCTCCCCAAGAACATGCACATATGAGCAGCACTAAATTCACTCCTGATTCGGTAGAAATTGATTCATTTCAGTAAACTTTTTTCCATCATTTTCTGAATTCACGTATACATTACCGTATTCAATTCACAAAAGATCTTTTATTTAATTAAAGGTTACAAAATCGAACTCAAATTATTAATCCAAGCAGTCATTGTGACGATTTTGGTTATTGCAGTGACAGCTTTTCATTTTGTCGCATGGGCCGACAGCATGAGCGGATTTTTGTCCACTTACATAATGACCGTCGTGTACGCCGGCATTAGCCCTATCATCTATTTGGTCATGAACCAGTTTTTGCGTCACACTTCCGTTTCTGTGATTATAAAATGTTCTAAAACACTGCACATCTGTCGCAAGAGTTCAAACGTTGGTCCAGTTGCTGCCGATCAAAGCTGAAGTGTAGTGCAATTCAATCAAACATTAGCATAGGTGGGGGGAGTATCCGGCGAATCTCCCTCCCAAAATTGATAGACCCCTCGTAAGAATTGAAATTTTGATGCTCTTTCTGGCAATTTACCACATTGGACAACCCAGACCTTGGTCGCTGCCCATGCGCGATCAGATTTGCCAAGTGCTCCCACTCAACTGTTCTGTCGAATTACAGTAAATCACCTAGTTAGACATACTGTGGCCTTAAAAAATTTACTGAAAAAGCTCTCGAATAAATGAAAAAGACTATAATTTGGGGCTTGGGGTTCTAAATGCTTTAGAAGTAAAGAGAAAAAATTGTATGTAAAAAACTTCATAATCTTATTTGACGAGCTCTAATTACTCCTATAAAAAATACTAAGGAAAAGTAAGAAAATTTAAAAACGAAAATCTTTTGTTGCGGAGTGCGCTACATTTTAGGGGTTTCTAATCCAGGTCTATATCTAAGTGGATAAGAGTCGTCTGAGCCAAAGCTAAGTACCTTACTTATTAGCTTGTGAGCTGACATAGCCTTAACACAGCATTGTAAATGTAAAATGGCACAACAATCCATGGTTTTTTTAAGAACGTGTTTAAAGAAAAGGTTCATTTAAGGTTATTTACTTTCGCCATAATTCCAATCCATTTTCCGTAAAAAAGTTTTTCTTTTACTTATATGGACCCTGATATCCAAAATCTGATGATTGTAGATATCTCCTGCTGTTACCCCAAGATAAACGTATAGGTAAAAAGGAATTAACTAAGATGAATAAGAGACCTAAAGCACAAGTTTTTGCATGAGACGAAATGACCTTGACATTTAGAGCTGCAGATGATTGGCCTCGGGTGAGGAATTAGGATTGACTCATCTCTTTCAATCGGAAACTCTTACCGAAATCTCCGTGCTGTAGTATTTTTAGAAGATATATGTTCATTGTCTGTCTGATTTATTTTTTCGAAATCAGTCGAAATTTAAAAATAGCAAGCTGATTGTGATAGCTTTTCATCTCCAATGAGAAGGGAAAGCTTTTCTTTGAGCACTTTCTCTCTCTCACGTACAGACTTTAATGTACATATGCGGCATTCAATTTTAAATTTTATTTATAGTCTGTTTCACACAAGTTTGGGCATAAATTTTAAAAACTACGTCCGACAATAAGCCGACAGATTGCGATTATAGCTTTGACTCGATATATAATTATCGTAATCCGTCGACTTACTTTTGAAAAAAATCCTAAAATTTATGCCTAAACTCATATGAAACAGACTATAGGCACCGACCAACTTTCCTTAAATAGTAAGTCATTTATAATTGTGAGCGTGGGGAGGGTAGAATGCAGGAACCCCCTTCGGCTAAAAAGAATCGACAACCATAGAATTGAGTTTTTAATGTTCTTTGGGAGTTTTGCAAAGTTTACACCACTCAGACCTCTAGAGTTCAACTGCTGCCCATGCATCGTCATTTGCCCTTCACGTCCTGCCTAAGTGCTAAGCATATGTAGTTCGAAATCGAGAAAAGCCTACAGAGGTCAATTTCAATGAATGGATTAAATCATTTGCTTACAAGAATTATTTAAAACAATACAAAAATTTGTTGAATTTACTCAATAAAGTCAGAAAGACGGCTATAGCCTAGCTTTGTTGGGTAAGGCGCTCCTTTGGTTTGTTTAAAACAAGACAAAGTTTTTGTTAAAAATAAAAAGTGTCCTAATTGACAGTTTTCAGTCGATTTCCAAGCCTTGACTCCTGCAGAAAATAATGTGAATCCTTTCTGTTTTTGACTTTGATTTGGTCTTAATTTTCCTTAAAAATTTTCAATTCTGTCTATCAAGGCAATCTAGACCCTGAGACCCGTTCGTGCATATCTAGTACCGTAGTATCTGATTCGTCAAAAGCTGGGTAGAATTAATCCAATTTTGTTTGGTTTCGATTGATTCAACAATAATTGTGACGTTAATTTATCCAAGTTTATTGGGCAAATCAAACATACAGATAATTTGAATTTCACACGAATAAACTGCAGATGAAAGGATGGGAATTAGAGTATAGACTAAAAGATGACTGGAACTATATAGGCAACTATAGTACCTACTCCCAAAACGATTTCATGCCCTTGCACAAAAAATTTGGTATTTTCACGTTTCTTGACCTTGTGTTGTCCTTAATGAAAATTCTTCCTTTTTTCATTCTACAGTTCCCATGTGAATGCCTGTCGACGCTATTTTTCTGTAGGAACTTAATTTTTTATGTAATTCACAAGTGGAAACAATCAAGAAGGAATGATTGTTTATTAGGGCCGTATTGTTGTGCATGCGGCAGTATGTGACAAATTATTCTGTTTTACAATTACAAGGTGATGAATGTGGGAGGAAAATAATGAATTATTTACATACAAGTACCTATAGCATGATCATTTTGAGAGGGCGTGTCAAAAAAACTAAAATTTATTTGCAAAAAGCACATGCACACTTCGCGTTTAAGGATAAAACATGCAAATTAAGGTAGTAAACACATTAGTGGGGCCCTCAGAGATCAACTGCGTATTTAACGCAGCTTTAGCAACATTGGCAAAATGCTCCTCAATTTTATTACAAATTGAAGCTTTTTACATTATAGCCGACATACTCATCGTAATTGATGCCTTAGCTTTTTTATTTTATAGCTCCGTCATACTCGTTAAAGTTTTGAATCCGGATCAGTTCATAAATTCCTATTTTTTCTTCATTAAGTATATTGATATACTGGACCTAATTACTTTAAGCATTCTTTCCTATTCATTGTGTATCCAACTGTACACGGATACTGATAACC
>JAVLUZ010000659.1:290000-378617 GCA_036768485.1 Mermis nigrescens
TCAAGGAAATGCTAGAGGTCGCTTTAAAAATAATTATGGAGTACAAGATCGAAGCAGATCGTTCAATAGGTACCGTAATTATTCGCGATCGCCTAATCGTTCGTCAAGAGGATCGCTCGAGGTAGATAGAGTAAACGTAAGTAGTTTCGATAGTGATGAAGCTGATGCTGAAACATCAGGAATTCATTCGAATACAGTCGAAAGAATAAACTGTACAAGCATATTACAAAATAAGGGTGAACGAATTCCCGTGAATAATCACTATGTACATAATTTTTCGCGACGATTTTATGGTATGGCCGCTGCAACAGCTAATTACATGAATACGCATCGAATACTGCGTCAAAATTTGATTCGTTTTAAACATCGAAATCGAAATTATAATCAAAATGGCACGAAAGAGCAAGTTTACGAAAATAAAACAGCTCGAGTGACGTTTGAATTGCATAAAGATAAAGAGAATATACAAAGTCAGCCGAAAAGGGTAAGTACGTGCAAAAACACGTATAATCCACTTCCCTTGATAGATTTTAGCGTGAATAATGTACCTAGCAGAGCTTTAATAGATACTGGCTCTCAAATTACGCTAATAACTAAATCTTTCGTCGAAAATAATTTAAATATTATTTTACCTAAATCTAAAAATTTAGACTGCGGAATTTCAGTCAACGGATCAAGTTTTCATATATTAGCTGTTTTGCCGTTCTCATTCGAAATAGGCAATAATGAATACGTTGTTTCTGCTGGCGTAGTCAATCATTTGCCTTACACAACACTAATAGGGCATGATTTTATACGCAAATATAACGTTGACATCTTATGCAGTGAAAATTGTGTGCAAATAGGCGATGATAAAATACCGATAGTATATAGCGAAAAGAGAGAAAACATAATCACTGGTACAACAAATACCAGACATTATGATTCTAATTATTGCAAATCAGGCGCAATAGTCTGCTTGTGTGAGAGTATTAAAATACCTGCGCGTTCAGAATGCTTATTACCGTGCAGAGTATTATCAGAGGTCAAAAAGAACGAACTTCTGTTTGAATCGAATGAAACATACTGCGAAATGAAGAAAATACACATTGCAACAGCATTAGTGAAAAATAACGAGCAAGTAATACCTTGCCGATTGCTTAATCCGACTGAAAAATCAGTTGTGATTAAAGCTGGATCGATTTTAGGAACAGTTTCGGAAGATTTTGAACTTTGCAAGCAGAAATTACCGAAAGATAAAGATATCGATAAAGAAATTTCTGAATGTTCGAATAAAGCAGATCTATTGGAAATCGATAAAGATTATTTAAAGCAGCTATTGGATAAAAATCGGGATTTATTCGCAATGAGTAATCAAGATCTAGGCAAGACAAGTTTGTTGAAGCATAAAATCAATACAGGAAATGCAATGCCAATTAAAGGTAAAAAATTTAGAACGCCATATGCTTATCGCGAAACTTTAAAAAATACTATAGAAGAAATGCGGAAGGACAAAATAATTCAACCTTCGACATCTGAATGGTCAAGCCCGATATTTCTGATAAAGAAAAAGGATGGTTCACTCCGACCGGTGGTAGACTATAGAGCTTTAAATAAGATCACGGAACCAGACGTCTATCCGATTCCACGCATTGATGAATATTTAGATAGCTTAGATAAAGCAACAATATTTTCTACGCTAGATTTACGGTCAGGTTACTGGCAGATTCCAATTTCGGAAGAATCGAAGCCAAAAACAGCATTTTCTTCACCTTATGGAAATTTTGAATTTAATGTGATGCCATTTGGAATAAAAAATGCTCCATCAGATTTTCAGCGTTTAATGGACATCGTTCTAGCAGGCTTACAATGGAAAACTGCTTTAGTCTATATTGACGATATAATCATATTCTCCAGGTCTTTTGAGGAACATCAAAAAGATTTGGAAGACGTATTTTCAGCGCTTAGAAATGCTAATTTAAAGCTGAAATTATCAAAATGCTCATTCGGCAAAGAAAAAGTAAAATTTTTAGGCCATATAATTTCAAGAAACGGTGTAGAAGCGGATCCCGACAAAATCAAGGAATTACGCAATTGTCCTGCACCAAAAAATCCGAAAGAAATTCAAAGATTTCTAGGATTAGTGCAATGGTTTCGAAGATTTATACCAGATTTAGCTAATATTGCTGTGCCGCTTTATGCACTCCTTCGAAAAGATGAAAAATTTTTATGGAATGAAAAACATCAGAAAGCGTTTGAAGATTTGAAAAAGCGCATTTACAACATCACCAATTTTACGTTTTCCATCATTTGACCCGATTGACGAATTCATGGTTATCACTGATGCAAGTGGTTACGCTTTAGGAGCCATTTTAGCTCAAAGAAATAATAATGAGCAATGGATTATTGCATATGCTTCAAAACAATTGTCCAAAACAGAACAAAATTATTCAGCAACAGAAAGAGAGCTGTTAGCTGTAGTTTGGGCATTACAATATTTTCGACATTATTTATTAGGTCGACCATTTGTTGTGCAATGTGATCATAAACCACTACAGTGGCTTGCTAACACGAAAGATACTTGCGGACGCTTAAAACGATGGTCACTAAAACTTCTAGAATTTGACTTTACGATTCAATACTGTCCCGGAAAAAAGAATGAAGCTGCAGATTTACTTTCCAGAAAGCATTTGGTAAATGCACATACGAGAGACATCGAAAGTTTAGAATTTGAAAATGAAAAACTCGAAGATGCACAGAACAACGATGCTTATATTAAAGATTTACGCAATAAAATTGAAGACCTGACATCAAAAAGAAAATATAGAGATGAATTCAGCGTAATAAAAAATATTGTAATACGAAAATATTGTCCAAAATTTTCGAACACAACTTATCTACAAATTGTTATTCCTGAAAAATTGATAGAGAAAATACTGACCCAATATCATGATGATCCCATCGGAGGTCATTTAGGAACAGCTAAGACCATAGGTAAAATTCAAGAGAAATATTGGTGGAAAAATATAACAAATGGCGTCGCTTCGATCACTCCGCTCATCGCATCCATTACTCCGGCTTATTTTAAACGCTGGCACCAACATTTTGGTCAGTACATGATACTAAGCCTAAGCCTAATCAGCTGGTAAACCAATGCAAAACATTAAGAATACTTTGCATTCTTGATCAAAACTAACCAGTGTTAGTCGATTGGTCATGGTTCTGAACTTTGGAATAAATGATCCATGTTTTGAATCCGTTCGGTAGCGGATGTTTCTCGATTCCCCAGATGCTACTGACTGCACATATGCCCTAATAATATGACTATGTTAATAGATATGTGAACCAGCTACACAAATGCCAGGCTCTCATGCGCGTAGTCATTTTGAATACAGCGTACCAAAGGTGAATATGTCAGGTATAGGAGGGGGTGGCATGATCAGTTCGTCACTAGCATGATGAATATTTAGCGTATTCATGATGTATTGTTTGCATTTGAAATGAATTACAGTATGAAGTGATGCACAAATAATTCATAAATGTTTGTAACTAGAGAGCAAAATAATGAATCTGTTAAAAATAGCGAAATTGTGCGAAAATTGGAGAGGAATTACCAATGAAGTTGGCAGAGCTTGGATTGGTACCACATACAGGTGCGGCTAAAGTTAAGAATATGGTACTTTTACAAAAGGAGCAAAACAAATAAGAGAACGCTAAAAATTTTTTTGCCAAAGTGGTAGAACATGATAAATTGAAGCGCGGAAAAAATTTGATGAAAATCTGAGCCATACTTGCAAAGTTGCAGGCAACTCTCGATTTGACTGTTGAGACAGTTAAACGGCTTGATCCAAGGACTTATATACACATTTGTCAGAAATGAATAATTTGGGCTGAAATTACGGAAGAAAGCATTGCAAATGAGGAGAAAAAGAAGAAAGACGCGGAAAGTTGTTTGAAATTTTGAAAAAAGCTTTAAAAATTTTTCATATTTCTTGCACGTTTTTTTTCGGTTTTATGAAAAATCTAAGTTTTTGCTTCTATTATACTTAGGCTTAGGCTTAGTATATCCTGAAAAGGTGTTCAAAGCTGTCTTAGGCCGAATTCGCTCCCACTCAGGTCGATTATAGATGCTTAGGTCGATGTGTAGATGCTTAGATCGATGTATATATGCTTAGGTCAATGCATAGATGCTTAGGTAGATGTATAGATGCTTAGATCGATGTATAGATGCTTAGGTCGATGTATAGATGCTTAGGTCGATGTATAGATGCTTAGGTCGACGAAAATTGTGTATCTACATGTGATTCTGCATTCCGTTGTTTGAATCTTCAAATACTTAGGTCGAGAAGAGGCTAATTAACGAAACACATAGCTTTTGCAATATTGATCATGGATGGATGAAATTTTTTCCACGCCTTCTTTCAACATATTCTAAGTACTGAGCAGGAAAATCCGCTCTTCTAAAGTTTATTATATAGTATTTTGAAAGTACCTACCATATTCTTAACTTACTCCACAGGCGCTTATAACTGTCTGAAGTGTGGTGGCAAAATGGATCTATAGAAGAGCAAACATGGTTGAATGGTTGGATATGGACCTGCCAAGCACGAGTAACAGTCAGGATGCAAAAGGTGCGGCAGGCCTTGCGGAGTTAAAGTTGGCTTATGCAAGCACAGGTTTTTTGAGAATTCTAAGTTACCGTTTTGAAAAGTTTTTTGGTTTCCATCAATTTCTGAGTTGGAGATGCATCTCATTGCAATTTGCTGGCAAAAAGGTCAAGATGGCACGAGAAAGTCTGGTCAACTAGTCATCTTACTGCCAGGAGGTTGTATTTCATGCATTCTTCAGGAAGCCAGAAAAACTCGGTGGTCCTGGTAAGGTCATCAAGATTGATGAATCCGAATTCGGTAAGCAAAAATACCATAGGGGCATTATGTGAAGGGCCAATGGGTCTTTGGCGGCTATGAACAGGGCTCCGGTCACATGTTTATGGTAGCCGTCAAGGCCCGGGGGTCAGACACACTGCTTCCAGTAATCAGAGAGTGGGTTAACTCAGGATAGCAACAATTCTCTCAGACTTTTAGAAGACATATCACTGACTGCTTGGGAGACCATGGCTATATTCACCTGAATGTGAACACATTCTATTCATTTCAAAGACCCTGACACACAGACACATACTAATGCTGTTGAGTCAACCTGGTGAGAAGTCAAGTCTAGTTTTACATCATCAGGGGAGAATCAAATTGCACCTACACAGGAATCTAGCTCGGTACATGTTCCACGTATGGTGCAAGTAAGCAACTTGATTGTACAATCAAGTTTGTTCGCTTGGCTGGTCAACTGTACAATCCTTGTAAACCCAGTGCTGCACAAGCAGAAGACAATGACAGCTACGATGAACTTGAGGATTAGTATAGTGAGTGGTGTAGAAGACATGTTTGTTAATCATTTGGTTGAGCTTAACACAGACTTAGGCGAGTTATGTGCCTTTATATTGGTGCCAGGGGACGATTTTAGCGTGAGTCAAATAGAGCAAAAGAATTGCTCCACTCGCTTTACTTGCTCTGCAATTTTGGCCCTATTTGACTCAGGTTAAATATCATTTCCCGAGCACTAATCTGAAGCGTTAAACATTACAAAACGAGCAATCTTTAGGTTTCTAATCATCAGGAGCAGCGCTATGAATGCAAGATTTTCCATGAACCAAGTTTGCAATATGCAAATTGGCTAATGAAATTTTTCCACTGAGAGGCTAGGGTGGCATGCTTCAACGCCCCCAGCGTGGTCCAGGTATAAGTGTAGCCAGGATTTTTACAAAAATTTTGTTGTTTGTGGGATTCTTCATTTTTTCTAACAACAATTTTCGGGTTTCTAATCATTGCAAGCATTGCTAGAAATCCAAACCTTGCCAAAGAAACCCAGTTTTCATATGCAAATTAGTATAATTTGCATAGTATGCAAATTAAGCTAATTTGTATATTGCAAAACTTGGTTCCATGGCAGATCTTTGTTCATAGCACTGCTCCTGGTGATTAGCAGCCTGATAATCGCTATTTCTGAATTCCCTTTTCTGGCTGTTTGAGGCTTCAGATTGTTGCCAGAGATCATCTAAGCCTAAGCCATAGATGGTGTGAAAATTGATCCACTCGCATCGCTCGCTCTACAATTTTTCGCCCTATTTGACTTAGGCTTAGATCATACCCTAGCATCGATGGGAAGGTACATAACTGAGGCCTAAGCCTAAGCCTGTAATAAAGTACAACCAAATGATAATAAAACATGTTTTTTACAACACTCACTGTTCTAATCCTCCACTTCATCAGGGCTGTCACTGTTATCAACCAGCAAAGCGGGACTGGAGCATTGAGATGAGTGAAAATCAGCAGTCGAGGGGATATCAAGGCATAGGAAAAACCGGAACGCTCTAGCTGCGAATCTGATGAAAATATGATATAACAAATGGGCAGCAGAATTAGTGGTAAAAGCAGAAATTGGCGTATCCAAGGACTTTCTATATGGGTATACTCGAATTCTCAAAGAATGCGTGATCAGTAATGGCCGTGACCCTGGAGGGCAACGCTGTAGGATAGGCTGTGTTATAAGACAGGCAATGACGTAAAAATCTGCTCCTGAGGTAAGCTGAGGGAGCAACGTTATAGATCATTCAGGATGGGGAAGGGTGTGTAAGGGGACCCCACCGCGTCGCCTGTTATAGCATGGTCTGTCTTGTAGCGTTTTTCCTCAGGTTGCATGGTCGATCTGGGGGTATCAGCTGGTGTGCCAAAAAATGCTAAAATGGCATAAAACAGGCACGTGGCTGGCGTCCTATTTTGGAGGGAACAGCACTGATTTGGGAGGATTATGCCCAAAAAGACCAAAAGTAGCACAAAATAACGTTTAAAAAGTAAGATTTTTCCAAATTTTGGGGGTCACCCCATTCCCCAGATCTACGTGCCTGCATAAAGATAATGTATCTGGTCAAGCATTTTTCCGTACTTTTCGCCCTATGTTATCCAGAAATTTTCCTTGCTGAGATGCCCTCACGTGCATGTCTTGTTGTTACTTAATTATTTACGGTTCGAAGAAAGCACGTACACAAGAAGTCACGAATAAATAAGTAATGTACAACTAATTTTGCTGAAAATTACAGTAAAAATGAACGAGGCAGCTATATAGATCAGCGAATACATCGGATATGCTGCGAATGTGATCTGTTTTGTTTGATGAAGAGAAATACGATATGACAAATCGTCGCAGGTTGAACATGAAAAAATTTGCAGTAATTTTAAGTGATTTCTGAGCATCTCATCCGTAGATGCGAAGCAGGGCGGTTCTGGGGGTCAGCCTTCAGCCTAAAAAATAGGCATAAATTGATGGTCATTGCTGCAAAAAAATTTTAATTTTTATCATTTCCAGGAACTTTTCCATTTAGGTCCCCTCCAGTGTATGTTTCGTCTGCTCTCATTTGCATGGGCCAGCATACTACCGAAAACTTTGACGTTTGAAAACAATTATTGATATTTTTTGTGAAGTAGTGAAAAATTTTTGTCAAGTTGTGAAAATTTTTTGTCAAGTTGTGAAATATTTTTGTCAAGTTGTGAAATATTTTTGTCAAGTTGTGGAAATTTTTTGTCAAGTTGTGGCAATTTTTGTCAAATTGTGAAAATTTTTTGTCAAGTTGTGAAATATTTTCACATGCTTAAGCATAGTACTTTTGTCAAGTTGTGAAAATTTTTTTGTCAAGTTGTGGAAACTTTTGTCAAGTTGTGAAATATTTTTGTCAAGTTGTGGAAATTTTTGTCAAGTTGTGAAAATTTTTTGTCAAATGGTAAAAAATTTTTGCCAAGTTGTGAAAAATTTTTGTCAAATTGTGAAAATTTTTTGTCAAGTTGTGAAATATTTTTACATGCTTAAGCATAGTTCTTTTGTCAAGTTGTGAAATTTTTTTGTCAAGTTGTGAAAAATTTTTTGTCATGTTGTGGAAATTTTTTGTCAAATTGTGGAAATTTTTTGTCAGGTTGTGAAATATTTTTGTCAAGGTGTGAAATATTTTTGTAATGTTGCGAAATATTTTTGTAAAATTTTTACACTTTGCTGAAATTGCGCTGTTTTACATGTTTTTTGCTAAAATAATAGGAATTCATCAATAAGACAAAATAAAGAAAACATAGATGAAAAATATGAGTTTTAAGCACCCAATTCTATTGTCTCAGCTTAATCAAAAGCTGCTTACACCTTAAAAAAGCAAAATCGCTGCAATTCTGCACCATGAATGCAGGTTTACTGCATCCATGACCCCAGCTGGCATGACGTGGACCGATGAAGCTCGCCAGCCACGAGATAATATAAAAAACATTCTTAGCACAATGTACCAAAAAGGAAATAGGACAGTGTAATGATCACAGGGTATAAATAACGTATGTATTTACTGCTCAACCAGTCAAACAAGTATACGTGCGCCCACGAACTCTTTTCAAGGAGGTAGCGCACGCAACTTTTCACTTCACCAGGCACACTGTACACCCCAACCGCCACTAACCCGGATCGCGGGGTACGGCTGAGAATGTACAACAAGAACAAAATCGAAAACGAACAGAGGCCGCTCACATCGCCGGCACTTGCTCCTCACAAGGCACGACATGTGAACGGGAAACAAAACAAAATTCAGAAAAAATAATAAAGGAATACACGTGTCCACGAACCTATTTCACCAGGGTAACACGTGCACCCTACAATCAAAAGCCGAACGGTAAAGTACAATAATCGGGGACCAAAGAACGTTTATCATACACAACCCTATAATCTTTTTTGTACATCGCGGTAAAAATGTTTCTCATATTATTCCTGAGAATTTTCTATTCCAAAACGGTCTTTATGATCTCGTTTCCTGAACAGTAACCGATGACCATTTGTTTCATTATATCGAAATCGATTTCTTTTCTAGTGTTGAAGGTTAAACAGAACCCCCGAACTTTATGAGTCTGATTTAAGATATTTTTCCCATCAATAGTAACCCTGTACGCGTAATTTTTTGGCCCTCCCGCTAACGAATTCACATATGTAAGCCCCATCCCCATAACCACTAAGCTCATCGGTCATCTCGCCCAAGTAACGGCCTATTGGAACCGTATAATTATCGTTTTTCGAGTTAAATAAATAATTGAATCGGTGTCGAAATAAATTACGCGCATGTCTAATTTTTCTAAATAAGAGTACAATTTAAGTGTAGCTTGAACTGTTACATAAGAAGCTATTACGGGATTTGTATTATTTAATGCTTCTAGAAATTCGTCTTCTACGACATAAGTTGTACATGCCATGCGCTCGCCTACAAAAACTGTACAGTGCTAACTTTTTCGTAGGATTGAACATTAACTTTAAAAATTTTTCCGGCTCGGTAAAATATTCGACCTGACATAAATTATTACGCTGTCCGAATTTTCCCGAAAAATTTAACATGAGTTTAGCTAATGCGCGCATACCTGAGTTTTTCTCAATTTTATGCCTGTCTAACCTTATACCCTCGATTTCTTCGTATCGCCTAATATATTCGTCTTTTTCCACTTCCGTTGTACATCCCTTTGGCCACCCGTCCGCCTGCTGCTTTAATCGTAAAAACGTGTTGATATATTCTGTGAAAAGCCCGCCCTCTTTGGTCGTTGGGTCGTATTTTTCGATTTCTGTATAGTGAAAATTTCCACAACTTGACAAAAAATTTCCACAACATGACAGAAAAATTTTCACAACTTGACAAAAAATTTTCACAACTTGACAAAAAAAATTTCACAACTTGACAAAAGTACTATGCTTAAGCATGCAAAAAATATTTCACAACTTGACAATAAATTTTCACAATTTGACAAAAAATTTTCACAACTTGACAAAAAAAATTTCACAACTTGACAAAAGTACTATGCTTAAGCATGCAAAAATATTTCACAACTTGACAATAAATTTTCACAACTTGACAAAAAATTTTCACAATTTGACAAAAAATTTTCACAACTTGACAAAAAATTTCACAACTTGACAAAAGTACTATGCTTAAGCATGCAAAAATATTTCACAACTTGACAATAAATTTCCACAACGAGCAAAAAATTTTCACAATTTGACAAAAAATTTTCACAACTTGACAAAAAAAATTTCACCACTTGACAAAAAATTTTCACAATTTGACAAAAAATTTTCACAACTTGACAAAAAAATTTCCAAAACTTGACAAAAAATTTCCACAACGTGACAAAAAATTTCCACAACTTGACAAAAATATTTTACAACTTGACGAAAAATTTCCACAACTTGACAAAAAATTTTCACAACAGCAAAAAATTTCACAACTTGACAAAAGTACTATGCTTAAGCATGCAAAAATATTTCACAACTTGACAATAAATTTTCACAACTTGACAAAAAATTTTCACAATTTGACAAAAAATTTTCACAACTTGACAAAAAAATTTCACAACTTGACAAAAGTACTATGCTTAAGCATGCAAAAATATTTCACAACTTGACAATAAATTTTCACAACCGACAAAAATATTTCACAATTTGACAAAAAATTTTCACAACTTGACAAAAAAATTTCACAACTTGACAAAAGTACTATGCTTAAGCATGCAAAAATATTTCACAACTTGACAATAAATTTTCACAACTTGACAAAAAATTTTCACAATTTGACAAAAAATTTTCACAACTTGACAAAAAAATTTCACAACTTGACAAAAGTACTATGCTTAAGCATGCAAAAATATTTCACAACTTGACAATGAATTTTCACAACTTGACAAAAAATTTTCACAATTTGACAAAAAATTTTCACAACTTGACAAAAAAATTTCACCACTTGACAAAAAATTTTCACAATTTGACAAAAAATTTTCACAACTTGACAAAAAATTTCCAAAACTTGACACAAAATTTCCACAACGTGACAAAAAATTTCCACAACTTGACAAAAATATTTTACAACTTGACGAAAAATTTCCACAACTTGACAAAAAATTTTCACAACTCGACAAAAAGTACTATGTAAGCATGTGAAAATATTTCACAACTTGACAAAAAATTTCACAATTTGACAAAAAATTTTCACAACCGACAAAAATTTTTCACTACTTTACAAAAATATCAATAATTGTTTTTAAACGGCAAAGTTTTCGATAGTATGCTGACCCATGCAAATGAGAGCAGACGAATTTTACACGGGAGGAGACCTAAATGGAAAAGTTCCTGGGAAATGATAAAAATTAAAATTTTTTTGCAGCAATGACCATCAATTTATGCCTATTTCTGAGGCTGAAGGCTGACCCCCAGAACCGCCCTGCTTCGCATCTACGGATGAGATGCTCAGAAATTACTTGGAATTACTGCGAATTTTTTCATGTTCAACCTGCGACGATTTGTCATATCGTATTTCTCTTCATCAAACGAAACAGATCACATTCGCAGCATATTCGTAATTTTATAATTTAATCTAAAAATTATACTGTAATTTTTAGCAAAATTAGTTGTACATTACTTATTTATTCGTGACTTCTTGTGTACGTGCTTTCTTCGAACCGTAAATAATTAAAGTAACAACAAGACATGCACGTGAGGGCATCTCAGCAAGAAAATTTCTGGATAACATAGGGCGAAAAGTACGGAAAAATGCTTGACCGGATACATTATTTTTATGCAGGCACGTAGATCTGGGGGAATGGGGTGACCCCCAAATTTCGGAAAAATCTTACTTTTTAAACGTTATTTTGTGCTATTTTTGGTCTTTTTGGGCATAGTCGTCCCAAATCAGTGCTGTTCCCCCCAAAATAGGACGCCAGCCACGTGCCTGTTTTATGCCATTTTAGCATTTTTTGGCACACCAGCTGATACCCCTAGATCGACCATGCAACCTGATGAAAAACGCTGCAAGACAGACCATGCTATAACAGGCGACGCGGTGGGGTCCCCTTACACACCCTTCCCCGTCCTGAATGTTCTATAACGTTGCTCCCTCAGCTTACCTCAGGGAGCAGATTTTTACGTCATCGCCTATCTTATAACACAGCCCATCCTACAGCGTTGCACTCCGGGGTCACGGCCATTACTAAGCTGAGACACCAGAATTGAGTGCTTAAAACTCATATTTTCTTCATTTTTTCTTTTTTCTCTTTTTTTGTCTTATTGATGAATTCCTATTATTTTAGCAAAAAAACACGTAAAACTGCATACTTTCAGCAAAATATAAAAATTTTACAAAAATTTACAAAATATTTCACACCTTGACAAAAATATTTCACAACGTGACAAAAATATCTCACAACTTGACAAAAAATTTTCACAACTTGACAAAAGTACTATGCTTAAGCACGTAAAAAATTTTCACAACATGACAAAAAATTTTCACAACTTGACAAAAAAAATTCTTACAACTTGACGAACAAAATTTCACAACTTGACAAAAAAATTTTCACAACTTGACAAAAAATTTTCACAACTTGACAAAAATATTTCACAACCTGACAAAAATATTTCACAACTTGACAAAAAAATTCCACAACGTGACAAAAATATTTCGCAACATGACAAAAATATTTCGCAACTTGACAAAAATATCAATAATTGTTTTTTAAACGGCTAAGTTCTCTGTAGTATGCAGACCCATGCAAATGAGAGGAGACGAGACGAACACCTATTGGGAGGGGACCTAAATGGAAAAGTTCCTGGGAATTGATGAAAATTAAAATTTTTTGCTGCAATGACTGTCAATTTATGCCTATTTTTGAGACTGAAGGCTGACCCCTAAAGCCGCCATGCCATGCACATCTACGGATGAGATGCTCAAAATGATTAAAAAACACTTGATATTGTGTAATAACTGCGAATTTTTTATTATTTTACGTCAGCCTGCGACGATTTGTCATATCGTATTTCTCTTTATCAAACATGTGAAACAGATCACATTTGCAAAGGTTTAGCATATCCGATATATTCGCTGATCTATATGGCTGCCTATTTCATTTTTTACTTTAATTTCAGTAACTTTTCGCGATTAATGTTCTACTGAATTACCGACAGATGAAGCAAACACTTATTTATTCGTGATATTCGTATTGTTGTGTACGTGCTTTCTTCGAACAGTAAATAATTAAGTAACAACAAGACATGCACGGGGGCATCTCAGCAAGGAAAATTTCTTGATAAAATAGGGCGAAAATCGGGAAAATGCTTGATCAGATACATAATTTTTATGCAGGCACGTATATCTGGGGGAATGGGGTCCTGACCCCCCAAAATTCAGAAAAATCGGACTTTTTAAACGTCATTTTGTGCTATTTTTGGTCTTTTGGGCATAGTCCTCCCAAACCAGTGCTGGTCCCCCAGAGTAGGACAGCCAGCCACGTGCCTGTTTTATGCCATTTTAGCATTTTTTGGCACACCAACTGATACCCCTAGATCGACCATGCAACCCGAGGAACAACACTGCAAGACAGACTATGATATAACAGGCGGTGCGGTGGGAGCCCCCTTACGCACACCCCTCCTTTTCCGTCCTTATTGTTCTATATTCCTTCACGTCTAGTGTTATTTTTGGTAGCCCAAAAATAATTAGAATATGATATGGTATTGTTAGCTCAATTTTAATATGATATTAATATGATATTTCGCTATTTTTTATTTAAAATATGATATATTTTTGATATTTGGTATATATTTAATATGTTTTTGGTAGGTAGAGTTTGAATCACAATCAGCTAAGCTCAACGCTCAAGAATACAGGTGGCAAACAAGGATTAAGAAAATGAATAATTTAATGGTCAATATCATTCCTACCTACCTACCTAATGTTTTGTAATCTCCCAGTCTGTTTCACACAAGTTTTAACATAAATTATAAAAACTATGTCCGACAACAATTTGACCGTTTGCAATTATAGCATTGATTTGATATATAATTATTGTAATTCGACGGCTTACTTTCGAAAAAATTCTCAAAATTATTGCTTAAACTTATGTGAAACAGGCTATAGGCTGACCTTAATTATGAGCTGAACTCACCTTATGTTACGCATTTATCAACACAATCAGATGTTACTTGATTCATACACGCTGCGCTGATTGTTCACACGAATAATGCTGGTATAATATATATATATATATATATATATATATATATATATATATATATATATATATATATATATATATATATATATATATATATATATATATATATATATGTACGTACAAACCTCAATGGAATGGAGACTATATGTAGGTTCATATGAGGTGCTCGGCTCGATATACATATGTTCATACATACTTGTACGTATGTATAGTCTCCATATGATAATACAACCTGTAGAAAATACCTACTGCATCATGCGTACAAAATAAGTAGGTAAGATAAAGAGCGAAAAAGGAAACTTTATACTAAAATTATACCAAAATTATATCAAAAATATTTTCACATTTTACAGATTTTTAATATGATAAGAATATAATATACCAAAATTCACAGAATTAAAATATGATATTGATAGTCCAGCAGGTGCCTACCAAAATCATACCAAAATTTATTTTTGGTATATCAAAATAACACTCCCTCAGCTCACCTCAGGGAGCAGATTTTTACGTCATCGCCTATGTTATAACATAGGCTATCATACAACGTTGCAGTCCAGCGTCCCGGCCATTACTACTAATGTGCACTGGCAAAAGCCCACTCAAAGTTGGCCAGGCCGTGCCTTCCACTTCCTGACTGATACATGTGCTCAGCATATACAAATTCCTTACATATCCATCCTTTAGTATGTACATTGATTCAGATCTACCAACGTGCATGGGTGCCTTGCATTCACACCTGGGCGTGGGTAAGGGGGTTAGGGGGTATACACCCCCGAGAAACTAAAATACCCCCGGGGCTATAGCGGCATGCCTAGCACGCTCACCAGGCCATTATGCACTAATCGATAGAGCCCATCTATTGCTCTCTTAGTTGCATCATACTCACCAATCGATAGAGCCCATCTGTTGCTCTCTTGGTGTTGCTCGATTGGTATTGCACACACTGCCTTTTCAACAGTGCTGCAGTCGGGTTTTAACCCGTGAGTTTATGCTCCAGGTGGGCATAAAACTCAGCCGATCCTCATTTTTGTTTGAGCGCTGGTTCTGCTCGCGAAAGCGATCAAACACTGATCAGTGGCGGACCTTCGGGTCTGCCCAGTTTTGTGAGACTCATACAAATGGAGGTCTCACGGAGATCCCTTTGGGTCGCTCGCCCGAAGGGCCCCCCTTCTTTAAGGGGAGGGTAGTGTAACTGCCGTCAGTAGTTACACGACTTTTGAAATCCGGTTCAAATGCCTATGATGGGAAGGTAATACCCCAACAGGCTTCATTCATGCTGATGACGAGCTGAGACGGGCTATAGCGGTATGCCTCGCACGCCCACCAGGCCATTATGCACTAATCGATAGAGCCTATCTGTTGCTCTCTTGGTGTTGCTAGATCGGTATTGCACACTGCCTTTTCAACAGTGCTGCAGTCGGGTTTTAACCCGTAAGTTTATGCTCAGGTTGGCATAAGACGTAGCTGATCCTCGTTTTTGTTTCAGCGCTGGTGCGGCTCGCGCGCGAAAGCGACCAAACACTGATTAGTGGCGGACCTTCGGGTCTGCCCAGTTTTGTGAGACTCGTACAAATTCAATTTTGAAATTTTTTGCTGTTTTTTCACAATTTTTTGATGCCAATGGGTAGTGCTCGATTATTTTTAAGGCCATTTTTGACCTTTGAAAAATCATGTAACCCCTGCCAGAATTTTGGTGCTGCCCACATAAGCTTGCACCTGTTTTTTATAGGTAATTTCTCCTGTGTTGCTAGATTCTTTGCTGCCAGACAATTGCTAACACTGTTGATGGATTTCGCGGCAGTCAATAACAAACAAAATTTTGTGCTCTCTGCTACCAATCAAATAACGAGCTTCCGAAATGTTGCAAAATCAGATAGCAGCCTGCAGTGAATACGGTATCTTGTTCAATTTTTTGGGCTATAGTAATTTTGTGATACGGCTACATATTTCAATAAAGAAAGGTACCTACTTGATTAGATTCAATAGGGTTTTACTCACAACATGGAAAAGAACAATAGAGGACCTAAATAATTTGGGATTCCGGTGTTACAGTGATTATAATGGTTAGCCGCGCACATCCATGCACTCAATTTAAAAAATTAACTATCACAGTAGATGCTTATGTAGTGTTGAAGTATCCTATTGTTCTTTTTCTTGTCATTAAAACCCAACCGCATTCAATCGAGTACCCTTATTTATCCAAATAACTTTATCATATATTTACTGTCACTTCCATTTCTCATTGTTGTGAGTTAAGGATCGCTACCACCGTTTTTTCTCACAGCGATTTGGTTGGCATCATAGACCAAACCCAAAATTTTTTTCCACTTTTTCCGACCTTTTTCCACGTTTTTAGGAGGTCTAAAAACGTTGCAAATAGAGCGCCTGTGTTGAAAAATCAGTGTTTTTCAAGTAGAAAATTTGGTATTGGTGTAGCTGGTTCACATATGTATTAAGATAGCCACGTTATAGGTACGTATATATACAGCAAGTAGTATCCGGTGAAAGCTGCCACCTAACTGGTTTGATTTGAGTCAAGTCGAAAACAAATAAGGCAGTCATCAGATTTTTCCATTAGATTCATGTGACTGAGCAAAATGTTGGTGCCAGCGTTTAAAATAAGCCTAAGTAATGGGATGCAACTCGCGTCGCTCGCTTCGCTCGCTCCGCTCGTCGCATCCCATTACTCGGGCTTATTTTAAACCGCTGGCACCAACATTTCTCGGTCCATGATACTAAGCCTAAGCCTAATCAGCTGGTAAACCAGCAAAACATCACGAATACCTTGCAATCTTTATCGAAATTAACCAAGCGTTAGTCGATTGGTTATGGTTCTGGACTTTAGAGCAAGGGGTCCACGTCTCGAATCCGACTGCCAGCAACTTTCTCTCGTTTCCTCAGATGCCATCGACCGCACACATACGCCCTTATGATATGACTATGTTAATACATATGTGAACCAGCTACACGAATGCCGAAAATGGTATGTACACTGCAAAAGCGGTGTTTGATGTACTTTTTGTATAAAAATTTCGGGCTCTACAAGACATATCACGATCAGTATACGTTATTTATGTTGAAACTTGAATTTCCTTCCTTCAGTAAAGCATTTTCGCGAATTCTGAAGTCGTTTTTAACAATTAAAACTATAATTTATCAAATGGCGCGAAGCGCCGAAAATTTGAAATTTTAGCTCTCTAAATCATTTTTGCATTAGAAAAACTGTGCAGAAGGTAAGGATTTTCAATCGTAGTGGAGTTCTAGGACCAGATTATCAAGAAAAATGCTGCAAATTGGCGCCGCGCGCTCAAGCATTAATAACAAGTAAAAATTAGATCGATTCGGCGCGAAGCGCAAAAAAATTTTGTAGTTTCGCCTCTCTAAAACGCATTTTTGGATTACAAAAACTAATTGAATCCGTGCAGAAGATAAGGATTTTCAATCGTAATGAAGTTCCAGACCAGATTGTCGATAAAAATGCTGCAATTGGCGTGGCGCGGCTTAAAGATTAATAATAAGTAAGAATTAAATGAATTCGCCGCGAAGCACCGAAAATCTTTGAAGTATTAACTCTCTAAAACGCATTTTTAACATAAAAAAAGGTTTCCACAAATGCCAACCAAGCCCGAAAATTTTTTCATTTCCCAAAATTTTGGTTGACAAATAGACAAAAAAGTGGAAAAAAACGGTGATCGCTACACTTACTCCAAAATGGAATAAAAAGGACAAGTGCTTCTGAAAAAGCAAGATGTATTCTTAAAACATTTTCACATGTCGGTTCACAAAACAGCTTATAAAGAAACTTTGACATGTAGTACCTGCCTAAATATACGATTTACTTACTTATTGATATCGTCTTAGATACACGATTTAATTGCTTATTGATATCGCCTTTTTCTTATATAGCCAAAACAAATATTCAGTCTTCAATGGTTAGATAAATGAAGGATGACATTTGCATCATGTGTTTATTATAGCCTGGTTAAAGTGAATAAGTGTCACGACTGTTGCATTCAACTTGTTTCTTTACGTACGTTATTATTGCTCATATAATCTTAGCGCACCTTAATAAGTTTTAGCGCGCTTCTTTAACCTCAATTTCTTGCTTATAACCTATCTCAAGATGCGTGACACCTTTAGATCAAGAAGACAGAGATTTTTGGGTTACTTTATTTGGAGAATAACCCTTCAATAATATTAGACAATTTACAAACTTAGGTAGACGAATAATAATACAGAAGTGAACTCACGTTAAGCGGCAAAACGGAACGTAGCGGAAAACGTCGAAGGGGAAAAACAGAAACGTCAACGAAAGTAAGGTAACTGCAACGCTTGCAGTGTGAGCGATGGCGCGGGAAAATCGTCGAAGAGGGAGAAATAGAAACGTCAACAAAAGTATAGGATCGGACGAACTGACTTGTTCGTAGCAACGGAAAGACAACTGAGCCATTTTGACTCTCTTATCCGATTTTTATAGAACTATTTTGGCGCGATGTTTAATTCGGTTTGATTGATTGATTGATTAGGCTTGGAGGGACGCCAAATGGTTCTTGAGCTTGACTCTTAGGATAAGCTGATTTTCTATATGTTTTACATGCTTTTGGGCAATAGTTACATTACTTTTTACGTTCTCAACTTTTGCCCTTTTTGGCCTTCCTTTTGTATTTATAACTCACCATGCTTTGCATGTGGCTTTTGTCCACTAACGCGCCTATTCGTTAACATTACTTGTGCATACTCGTATGTTTTAGGTGGATTAAGCATAGATACGTGCTAATTTGATCTATCTTTTAGCACACCTACAATGTTATTAGATGGCAAATTTTTATAAATTTTTGCGGATTATCCGGATTATTTCCGGATAAATGTCAAGCTAGTTTCGACATTCGTTCTTTTGTTTCATTCTATTTAATCGCCTGCGCCAACTTTTTCCGGCGTCTTGGATTAGTCTGATTTAATCTTTTTCGCAATACCTTCTCCGCATTTTTCCGGTTAGCTCCTTACTATTATGATCCATTATATACGTACAGCATATCGCGTACAATAATAATAATTAAGCAGGTATTAGATTCACGCTGTCTATACAGAATAACACTACGACATTAAAACACATTAAAGGAACGGAGCAATATTTTCTCGATAGTGTTTTCGAGAAAAATAGCATGCATTAGAAGACTCACGAAATTATAATTTTTACATTATGTCATAAATTTAGATACTATTTACGTAAAAACAATCAATATACCGCGTTACTTGACACGCCCCTTCTCGTAAAAGTCAGTCGTCCTCGGCTGACGGTTGTCGACGGCTTCGCAAAAAATAGCGATGCCCAATATCTGTAGCCGGGGTGTCAACTTTGGCGGTCGAAGTAAGTTCTTCTACGTCCATGGTTAACTTTTTCCTGGTAGGTTGTGGTGGCTCCTCTTGAGCTTGCATTTCAATTTCTTCAATTTTCGGTGTGGCTTCTAGTCGGTTATAGTATTTTTTGATGCGATTCACGTGTACAACTTGATGGCGATTACCCGCAATATCAATTTTGATGTTTGGGTAGTTTACATCAATGATACGATATGGTCCAGTGTAGAACGATAGTAGTTTTTTGGGTATGCCACGACTTATGGTCTCGTTTTCTAACAAAATTAAGTCGCCTACTTTACACTCTGTGTCTCTCGCTTTAACATTTCGTGCTTCCTTATATTTTTGCTGTGATATCTCTATTTGCCTTTGTACCTTAGTAAGTGCCTCTGAGAAGTGCTTTTTAACTTCATTCTCATAAGTTTCGAGATCAAGAAGGTAAAAGGGTTTCGAGTAGTTTAGTACCGCATCAATAGGGAGTTTGGGTGTCCGTCCATACATAAGTAAAAAGGGACTGAACCCCGTCGTTTCGTTGTCATGTATATTGGTCGCAAAAACCGCGTATGGGAGATGTTCATCCCAATCGATTCGGTCCTTTCCTACGTACATTCTTATTCTGGTGATAAGGGTTTGATTAGCCCTTTCAACCTCTCCATTGGCCATTGGGTGATAGGCCGTTGTGAATACTCTACGTGTCATAAATAGACTTGTAATTTCTTTCATAAGTTCTGATGTAAAATCAGAACCACGGTCAGATTGTAAAATCTGCGGGGCTCCATGTCTGCACACGATTTTTGTAACGAAAAGTCTAGCAATTGTTTGAGCAGTGATATTTTCTGTGGCAAAGGCCTCGATGTATTTAGTGAAATAGTCAATAAAGACAACAATATACTTATTTCCGTTCTCAGTTAGGTTTAGTGGTCCTACGCAGTCTACTGCGACTCTTTCAAAGGGACCAGAAGACAGAAATAGGTTGAATGCTTGCAGCAACTTTCTGGCGTGCAGGCTTATTACGCTGGCAAGTGTCACAAGTTTTGCAATATTCTGTTATTTGTTTGGACATGCCTTTCCAGAAATACTTTTTTGCTACTAATCGTCCAGTTTTGCGTGTACCAAAATGTCCAACAAGCTCATCATCATGATAGCTCTGAATAATTAGTGGCCTTAAAGCGGTAGGAATTACCACTCTTTTTGTTTTATTTTCTACTTTGTAAAGAACTCCGTTTTCAATCACAAAACCTTCCGGACATTTATTTTGTTCAAAGTGGTCTTTCAATTCCGGATCTTCTTGTTGTAGAAAACCAATTCCCATTTTGGGCTTAATAAGTGTAAGAGTGTTTCCGTAATCCGCTCTTACTACATTTATTCCACAATTTTCATCACTAATTTTCAAGCTATTATCATCTATATCAAAATATTTTGTTTCGCGTGAATTTGGCAAGCGAGATAACGAATCTGCATTTTGATTTGTCACCCCTTTTCGCGGCACTACTGATATTTTGATTCCAGCTAGTGCGAGCCCCCAACGAGCGATTCTTGCCGAGGGGTTCGACTTTTCTAGAATCGATTTTACCGCTGTATGATCTGTTTCAACGGTTACCTCTTGCTGATACAGATAAGGTCGAAAATACTTAATAAATTCGACTACTGCGAGTGTTTCTAACTCTGTTACAGAGTAATTTTTCTCGGCGCGTTTCAGGGTGCGACTTGCATAGGCTATCGGATGTTCTCGGCCATCGTTTTGTACCTGAGAGAGAACGCTTCCGATTCCATTAAAAGATGCATCTGTTTGTAGTAAAAATGGCCGCGTGAAGTCAGGATGGGATAGAATGGGCGATTTTATTAGCTTTTCCTTCAAATTTTGAAAAGAGTTTTCTTGTTCTTCTTTCCAAACAAAAGTTCTATCTTTTCTAAGTAGACGATTTAGTGGTTCAGCGATTTTTGAACAATTTTCAATAAATTTTCGATAATAAGAGACAATACCCAAAAACGATTTTATTTCTTTAGCGTTTGTGGGCTGAGGCATTTCTTTTACAGCCTCTATCTTTTTGGGATCGGGCGAAATTCCTTGCCCCGAGATTATGTATCCCAAAAATAGCGTTTCCTCATGCGAAAATTTACATTTTGATAATTTTAATTTCATATTCGCCTTATTTAATCGCTCGAGAAGTATTTCTAGCCTTCTCATCATCTCTCGATGATCCGGTGCAAAAATCAGTATATCGTCCAGATAAACAAGGCAAACACTCCACTGAAGACCAGACAAAACGACATCCATAAGCCGGGAAAAAGATGCCGGTGCATTACACAGTCCGAAGGGCAAATAATTAAACTCATACAACCCTATGGGTGTGTTAAATGCTGTTTTTTCTTTGTCCTCTTCCTTAATCCTAATTGAATAATAAGCATTGGCCTGGTCTAATGTCGTAAAATACTTCATACCGCTCAAGGTATCTAAAATATCGTCGATCCTTGGCAGCGGGTAAACATTCTTTTTGTAATGTTATTAACACCTCGAAAATCTATGCACATTCTGTGTTTTCCGTCTTTTTTTCGTACTAGCACTACGTTTGTTGACCATGGGGACATACTAGGCCTAATTATTCCTTCATCCTCCAGTTTTGTTACCTCGTCTATTATAATTTGTTTTTCTGCTGGTGAAGTACGATATGGATGTTTATGTACAGGTATGCTCTGTTCTGTATGAATCGCATGTATTAAATCCTGTTTTCCCGGAATCCATTTCGTTCCTGGCGAACAAATTGGGAAACGAGTTAAAGAGATCTACAATTTCGTTATGCTGAGCATTAGATAAGTTTGGCGAGATATTAGTATTTTTGTATTATCCATTGTTTCATGTCCCGTACTTCTACAACGTGTGTATGGTATTTTCATTTTTCGTACTCGTACAATGGTCGTGTGCATATTTATCGCACCTATTTTTGTGTTGGAATATGAACGTACCTCATATGGGTTTGGGTTAAGTATTTGGATGGGTATCGTACCATCATCCTGCACAAGACATGTAGAATGAGCCATGTGTGCTTGCATGTCTTTTGCTTGGTTTTGGCATAAAAAATGACCTCGTCTAGAAAGGTAATTGTGCGGCGTTTTGTAAAAACAACCTGTATAGATCTTGGCTATTATTTCATCCTCAATTAGTATTTATTGCGCTTCGTTTTTCTGGCAGTTGTATTGCATTCCTACCATGGGAATAGGGATTTCTCTAAATTTTATAGTCGCTTTTCCAGATTTAGCTCGATTTTCTTAAATCTAGACAAAGAAATTCGAACCTAAAAGCAGGTCTGCTGGTACCTGGATGTACACTAGTGTTTCTTCTACATCATATGCTCTTACTGTAAGTAAAGCAGATCCAAATAATGTAAAAAATTCTTCCATTAGCTGCTATTAGCCAGACAGATGTCTTGTATATTTTAAGATTTGGTAGTTCTTGTGCTGTTTTCCGAATCTAGCACCGAATAAACTGCTCCTGTGTCTATCATTGCTGTTGCGTCCATGTAATTATTTAAAATTACATTAATATGAAGTAGTTTTCTTATTTTCTCTACTTATAACGGCTATTGAAAGTCTCGCGTTTTCAGCTATGTTTTTCTTCCACATCACCTTTACATGTCCTTTTTTGCTCTCGGCTTAAACAACCTTAACATTGTTTAAGCCTAGATTTTTGCTTCAATGGCGCTTCAGATGAAAGAAGGAAGGGTGGAAGTGTAAATTGGAATGATACGTTTTCGTGTTAAATAAACATAAGCGAAATAACTTATTATGCCGAAAACGAGGATTATTAATAGCAAATTATCCCTGCCTTGTCAGACGAAGAATAGATAATGATGTACAACACAAATAAAAACAGCAGGTACATAATTTTCCAAACAATCGTAATCAACGAATAGTTTCTGTATAGTGTGTACGGACGGAACGCCTTGTTCAGTGCGCGGCCGCCATGCAATGCACCTAAACAGAGCCTTCAGAATACCTGGTGCACGGGGATGCAACTCTCACTCGTTTGCTCGCTCCGCTCGTCGCATCCCATTACTCAGGCTTATTTTAAATGCTGGCACCAACATTTTGGTCGGTCCATGATACTGCTTCCTAAGCCTAATGAAGTGGTAAACCAATGCAAAACATTAAGAATACTTTGCATTCTTAATCGAAATTAACCCGTTAGTCGATTGGTCATGAATCTGGACCTTGGAGCAAGTGGTTCATGTGTCGAATCCGTCTGCCAGCAACTGTTCCTCAAATATAATTTGTTTGTTGGAGTGCTTCACTCGTTAATTTATGCATTTAAGTCTTGTATTAAGCCCATGAAACGTAAATATCCCAAACTAATTAAAAGAATGTTAACTAAAAAAACGTATGCTTTGGAAGAAACGTAAACTTTATCACTCCACCGATACAAAAAATCAAATATAAATCTTTTTGTAAAAAATTGATTTTTTGAAATTAAAAATTTCTCTGCTTCTGAAGAAATTAATCTTCTTTCTGACAAAAGTTTAAAATCACTTTGTAAATTTGTCAATAATCGGTTGAATAATCATCGCTCTTTTCCACCTCTTTTTCATGACCCCAAAATCGTTTCTGATCCTTTAGAAAAGAAAATTTGTTTAATAACTACTTTTCTGTTTTTTCTCTTCTGTTGATAATAATCATCTTCCTTTTTTCAGATTCGATGACTGGTTTTGCATTGCAAACCATTCATTTTGACGCTTGGAACGTGCAACTGGTTTTAAATCAAATAAAAGGTCTTTTTCTATTGGGCCTGATGGACTCCTGTCATTTTTTCTTGGAAAAAACTCGAATTATCTTGCTGAGCCTTTAGCTAGTATCTTTAATGTTTCATTTTCACTAGCACTATTCCCTATTGATGGAAATTGGCAAATGTAACCCAGCTCCTACAAAAGGTGACGCAGCTTTAGTGAGAAATTACAGGCCGATTTCTATTTGCTGCTCATCAAGTAAAATCATGGAAAATTTGATAAATTCAAAATTGTCGATTTTCTCACTACAAACAGACGCTTATCTCCTTCTCAGTTTGGTTTTCAAAATCAAAGTCTTGTGAACTACAACTACTTAAATGTAAACACAGTTGGACGGTATCTTTGAGTAACAGAACTCCAAGCCATGTTGCTTACATCGACTTTTCTAAAGCTTTTGGATAAAATTCCCTTTTCTAAGCTTTTATATAAGCTCTCTAAATATGGAATAAAAAGGTCTACTTTTTAATTGGCTCAAATCCTTTTTTACATGGTCGATTTCAGCGTGTTTGTATTAACGGAGTTTTTTCGACTTCATGCCTGTTGGCAGTGGTGTCCCCAAGGTAGTTGCATTAGTCCTACTTTATTCCTAATCTGTGTAAATGACCTATGCAATTGATTGAATACAGTTAAATTTACCTCTTTGCCAATGATGTCGAAATCTTGGTCCATCTTCTGATAAATATTTAATACAAAAAGATCTGGACAATATTTATATTTGGTCTATAAATTGGCAACTTCCTGTTGCTTCGGAAAAATGTGCAGTTTTACATCTTGGTAAAAATAACTAAAAAAGCTTTATTCTTTGAATAATACAAATATTCCAAATGATATTAGTTCCGTCTGTGATCTGGGTGTTTATATTTACAATCAATTGTAGGCGGAACATTTAAATCACATAATTAAAAAAGCTGTTTCTCGTTGTTTTCTAATACACAAGCTTTTCTTCTTGTGATTAAGATATTGGGGCCTATATATACTACTTATGAGACCTATGCTTGAGTATGCTGTTTCTGTATGGAATCCATATTATGCAAATGATATAAATCGTCTTGAAAATGTTCAGCGTAAATTTATCAAACGTCTTTTTTTGGTTTTAATAGCAATTTATCCTATCTTGAACGCCTAAAGCTTCTTAACCTGCCTTCTTTAGAACTTCGTTGTCTTCACATATGTCTATGTCTCATGTATCAAATTAGTAATAGTTTATCCTGTATTGATGCTAATGAATTTTTTCATTCTTAGTCAAGGTGACCTCACCTGATCAGTTAACAGTCGTAAACTTGATGCTGCCTTTCCATTCCAATGCTCACCTCAACGATTTTTTGCAAAGATACCGAAAAATCTGGAACTCCTTACCTTATCAAATAGTCTCTTCTCCCAAAATCCGTTTGTTCAAAAAAGAGCTCCTAAACATTGATTTTACGAATTTATTGTTGGGGCATACTCAGTTGTATCACTTCCATGATCTCTGTATGTCCTTTTGTTCAGTCACTATTTTATCATGTATTTGTGCTTTATCAAATTTCTGTGTATTTTTCTGACAATAAACACTTTCTTGTCCTGTTCTTGTCTAAATTCCCAGATGTTACCGACTGCACACATACACCCTTATGATATGACTATGTTAAGGTATTCCCGTGCCTGGTGCACACCCACCATGTGTGTGTCCACACGTTTGGTACCTACAGTATGTGCATAAGCTGTATTATAAATGAGCGCATGATAGTACTTGCGCGCTGTGTTTTTTTGATAAATTTAACATACTGATTTTACTTGCTACATTTTTAAACTGAATTAAAATGCATTAGATGTTACAGTGATAAAAACATTATAAACCGAGCAACAGTAGGCTAAAACATAAAGTGTATGTATGTATATGTCTTACAGTAATATTATTTTTTACATTACGCTAAATAGCTGTGCTTGATGACGGGTGTTTTTCTTCACTGTTCGGCAGTAATCAATCACTGGCCGTTAAGCAACTACGAAGTCGGGCGCTACAGTAGAAAGGGTGTTCTATTGTCGAGCAATTTCATGCACCAAGCTTAAGTTAAAAAAGACTTTGCAGTAATTTATGTTCACTAGGTCTATTTTTGCAGGTCTTATAGTAATACTTTATATATTAAATATGGCTTACAGTAATAATATTTTTTATGGCATGACATGAATTCTGTATTTATCTGTGAGAAAAACTGATTTATTCAGTGTTTGATGAAATCAACTGCCAGCCTGAGTAACGATGAAGTTGGGCACTACAGTAATAACGTTATTCTAATGTTAAGCAATTTCATGCACCGAGCCGGGTTAAAAAGACCACAGTAATCTTATTCATATATGTAGGTCTGTTTTTGCAGGTGCTGATATCACTGACAGGCAGACTACATACATATATTGCATTACAAGGAAGTGGAAATGAGAACGATAACTATAGGTCACTTTAATTTGGAGGCGCTTCTTGATTAAATCCAAGCTGACAATAGGCATGCAAATATTTATAGAACCTATCTCATGCATGTACCTATGCATGTATATGTTAAAAGCAAATATGTGCATAACTTTGTGAATACAGTAGGATATCATATTTATTGTATTAGAAAACAATGGCGCAAGTACTATCATGCGCTCATTTATAATACAGCTTATGCACATACTGTAGGTACCAAACATGTACACACACAAAAGGTGGGTGTACACCAGGCACAGGGATACCCTATGTTAATACATATGTGAACCAGCTAAACGGATGCCAGGCTCCCATGCACGCAGTTATTTTGAATACAGCGTACCAAAGGTGAATAGGTGTTAGGTATAGGAGGGGGTGGCATGATCACGTGTCACTAGCATGATGAATACTTAGTGCGTGTTGATGTATTGTTTGCATTTGAAATGAATTACTGGCATGAAGTGATGCACACATAATTACATAAATGTTTGTAATTAGAGAGCAAAATAATGAATCTATTAAAAATTGTGAAATTGTGCAGAAATTGTGAGGAATTATCAACGAAGTTGGCAGAGCTTGGATTGGTACCACACACAGGCGCTTATAACTGTCCGAAGTGTGGCGGCAAAATGGATCTATTAGAAGAGCAAACATGGGTGAATGGTTTGATATGGACCTGCCAAGCAAGAGTAATAGTCAGGATGCAAAGGTGCGTTGGCCTTGCGGAGTTAAAGTTGGCTTATGCAAGCACAGGTTTTTTTGAGAATTCTAAGTTACCGTTTTGGAAAAATCTTGGTTTCATCAATTTCTGGGTTGGAGATGCATCATTGCGATTTGCTGGCAAAAAGGTTGAGATGGCAAGAGATAGTCTGGTCAACTGGTCATCTTACCGCCGGGAGGTTGTATTTGATGCATTCTTCAGGAACCCAGAAAAACAATGGTCCTGGTAAGATCATCGAGATTGATGAATACAAATTTAACAATAACATCTTAGGGGGCATTATGTAAAGGGCCAATTGGTCTTTGGTGGCCATGAACAGGATTCCAGTCACATGTTTATGGTAGCCGTCAAGGCCCGGTCAGAGTAATCCGAGAGTGGATTAACTCAGGTACAACAATTCTCTCAGACTTTTGGAGGGCATATGACTGACTGCTTGGGAGACCATGGCTATATTCACCTGAATGTGAACCATTCTATTCAAGTCAAAGATCCTGACACACAGACTCATACTAATGCTGTTGAGTCATCCTGGTGAGCAGCCAAGTCTAGTTTTACATCATCAGGGAGAATCAAAGCGCACATACCCAGTAATATAGCTTGGTACATGTTCCACAAGTGGTGGCAAATGCAACTTGATTGTACAATCGAGTTTCTATGCTTGGCTGCTCAGTTGTACAATCCTTGTTAACCCAGTGCAGCACAAGCAGAAGACAGTGGCAGCTGCAATGAACTTGAGGATTGCATAGTGAGTGGTGTAGAAAACATGTTTGTTAATCATTTGCTGAGCTTAACACAGACTTAGGCTTACTTATGTGCCTTTATATTGGTGCCAGGATGATTTTAGCCTGAGTCAAATGGAGCAAAAATTGCTCCACTTGCTTTACTTGCTCTGCAATTTTGGCCTCATTTGACTCAGGTTACGATCATCCCCTAGCACCAATCTGAAGCGTCAGCACAAAACAGCAATTTTCAGCCTTCTAATCATCAGAGCAGCGCTATGAATGCAAGATTTTCCATGAACCAAGTTTGCAATATGCAAATTAGCCTAATATGCATACTATGCAAATTAGGCTAATTTGTATATGAAAATCAAGTTTCTGTGGAAACTTTTGGGTTCCTAGCAATGCTCATGATGATCAAAAACCCAAAAATTGCTGTTTTGAAAGAGAATGAAAAATCACAAATAACAGAAATTTTTCCACTGAGGGGCTAGGTGGCATGCTTAAACACAGCCAGCATGGTCCGGGTATAGGTGTGGCCAGGATTTTTGCAAAATTTGTTATTTGTGATTTTTCATTTTTTTTTCAAACAGCAATTTTCGGTTTCTAATCATTGCAAACATAACTAGAAATCAAACCTTTGCCACAGAAACCCAGTTTTCATATGCAAATTAGTATAATTTGCATAGTATGTAAATTAGGCCAATTTGCATATTGCAAACTTGGTTCCATGGCAAGTTGTTGTTCATAGCACTGCTCCTGATGATTAGCAGCCTGATAATTGCTATTTCTGAATTCCTTTCTGGCTGTTTGAGGCTTCAGATTGTTGCCAGAGATCATCTAAGCCTAAGCCAAAGATAAAATTGATCCACTCGCATCACTCGCTCTGCAATTTTTGCTCTATTTGACTCAGGCTTAGATCATACCCTGGCATCAATGGGAGGTACATGACTTAGCCTAAGCCTAAGCCCATAATAAAGTACAACCAAATGATAAAAAAACATGTTTTTTACAACACTCACTGTTCTAATCATCCTCTTCATCAGGGCTGGCACTGTTATCAACCAGCAAAGCGGGATTGAAGCATTGAGGTGAGTGAAAATCAGCAGTCGAGGGGATATCAAGGAATGGAAAAAACCGTAATGCTCTAGCCGCTAATCTGAAGGAAATATGATATAACAAAGGGCAGCAGAATTAGTGGTAAAAGCAGAAATTGGCGCATCCAAGGACTTTCTATATGGGTATACTCGAATTCTCAAAGAATGCGTACTGACAAAAGCCCACTCAAACTTAACCAGGCCGTGCCTTCCACTTCCTGACTGATATATACATGTGCTCAGCATAGCAAAATAAATTCCCTTATACATATCCATCCTTGGCATAAAATAATGGATTTAAATCTACCAACGTGCATGGGTGCCTTGCATTCACACCTGGGAGTGGGGGGTGGGTGGTATGCAACCCCCCCTGAGAAACCAAAATACCCCCTGGGAAACACAGAAATTTTTTCACAATTTTTTTGATGCCATTGGGTAGTGATCGATTATTTTTAAGGCCATTTTTGACCTTCGAAAAATCTTGTACCCCTGCCAGAATTTTGGTGCTGCCCACATAAGCTTGCATGTCTTTTTTATAGGTAATTTCTCCTGTGTTGCTTATTCTTTGCTGCCAAACAATTTTATTCACTCTTGATGGATTTTTTGCAGCAGCTCCTATAAAAAACAAAATTTTTTGCTCTATTACCAATCAAATAACAGCTTCAGAAATATTGTATAATCAAATAGCAGTCTGGTATTAATACGGTATCTTGTTAAATTTTTGGGCTATAGTAATTTTGTGATAAGGCTTGCCATATTTCAATAAAAAAGGTTTACTTGATTAGATGCTGTAGGGTTTTACTCACAACATGGAAAAAGAACAATAGAGGACCTAACTAATTTGGGATTCTGGTGTTACAGTAATTATAATGATTAGTTCGTACATCCATGGTAAATTTAAAAATTAACTATTACAGTAGATGCTTACGTACTGTTTAAGTATTCTATTGTTCTTTTTCTTGTCATTAAAATCAAATTTAACTGAGTACCCTTATTTATCCAAATAACCTTATCACATATTTACTGTCACTTATTTCATTGTCACTTAACTACACTTACTCCAAAATGGAACAAGAAGGACGAGTGCTTCTGAAAAAAGCAAGATGTATTCTTAAAACATTTTCACTGGTTCACAGAACAGCTTATAAAGAAACTTTATATTCAGTACCTGCTTAAATAAATGATTTTAGTTACTTATTAATATCGTCTTAGATATACGATTTAGCTGCATATTGATATAGTCTTTTTCTTACTTGACCAAAACAAATATTCAGTCTTCAATGGTAAGATAAATGAAGGATGACATTTGCATCATGTTGTTTATTATAGCCTTGTGGTGATTTTTGCCCTCAGAGACCCAGAAATCAGCTAAAATACACTACCAAAGGTCAAACAACTCTGATTTTACCACACTGAAATCGCTAATGTACGATATTATAGTACCCAAAAATTGTGTACAAAATGAACAGAGACTTTTAGAGACCATCATTGTACATACGGATCTTGTACAAAAGAACTTTGCCTTGGGTTACTTAGTCACCCTAGCTGCATCGTTTTATAGAAGTTCGTTGCATCAAGGGTTATAATAAGCAGATTTGGTTGTTTTTTTATTCAAGTCGATCCCTTCTTTTTGTTCATTTAATTTATTTTTCCGACTGAAGCGCAACTTCCCTCTGCAGAATACACTTCGATTTTTGTATCGCCAAGAGGAAGTCTAATTTTTTAACATAACTCTTTTGACGTTAATATGCTTGGGCGACTTTTTTCTAGTCCTCTTGTTTACGTCTATAGGAATGCATAATTTTAAGCATAATTGTCCTTTTCTGTTCGATCACAGCATACATGGGAAAGGTAAAGATGGGTAGAGGGATGTGAAATTTAAAAATGGTCATATAAATATTTTGATCATTGTTTTTAGTACAGGATCTGTTCGCACTAGTACAAATACGGCCCCCATATAAGTCAACGTACTCTCTGTGCAAGTAAAATTTGGGGTACTATAATGTAGTATAGTAGCACATTATGTGCGGTAAACAGGATTTCCTCACCTTTATTAGCGAAATGCAAAGTCTAGCCAATTCGAGGGTTTCTAATGATGAAAAATACAAATGTTTATCAATTGGCAAAATTTTTTTGATATTTTTACGGTTTTCAGGTAGAATTTTCTGACTTTTTTCGCAGTAAGCTCAACCATTGTCTTGCAGCACCTTTTTTGTTTTCTCAAAATCGCCTGACAGTAGCTGGTTTTTTAAAACCCTAGGTAGGGTTAAAACCCCCTCTCATCCCTCCCGTATGCTCATGTGCGCATCACATCATTTTCCCCTTGCTAGTAAATGTCTACTTATCTGCATCATTGTCTAAGTGTCATATGTTAAGGCATAGGTACACATCTTTATAGATTGTTCATCTGCTTTTGGTCTTAATACGCAAGGTAATCCAAGTGGAACATAAAAAAATTTTAACATCGAAAATTTCTGAGGAACTGTTGAATTGCTGTTTTCGCTACTGACGGATTTAGAGAGGGCGCCGGGGGGCGACTCCGTGTCGTCAAAAATAAAGCGCAATGAAGAATAGATATGTATATATTTTTCTGACGATTTTAGCCATTATGATGATGATTTTTAAATTTTTCAGGCGCTTGGCACTGGGATAGTAATTTTTGCAGTTCTTACACCGATTTATCCAGTGTTTTTCGGCGATTTTGGTCGATTTCTGCATTAATTTTGCGAGCTTCCATCAGAAATTTTTAAAAATTCCAAAAATTTCTGCATCAGAAATAATTCTGCTTAAGGAAAGAAAGAAAAAACCGGTACTTTTAGCATAAAATACGAAGTTTAGGACGTTAGACACTTTCAGGAAAATTTTGGGGTTTGCCCTCGCTGTCTGAAAATGTTGGAATCGCCACTGGTTTTAGCTCATATTATAATTCGTGGAAATCTTCAAAACAATTTCAAGAGCAGAAATGGTCATTTCAGCATAGATTTATTCTATTTCCGAGCATAACTTTTAAAAATTTCCGATGTTTGGCGTCAAATGCTACAAATACATGAAATTGAGCAGTAAATTAAGCCTCTAAACGACCTTCAGCCTTGATTTAACAGATTCTTTGGTGCTTCGCGCCGATTTCGCTCGCCAAAGTTAAAGAAATTTATTGATTTAATCAAACTTTTTCACTTTTTTATACAAGCATATTATGTATTCAGTCTGAGGTGCGAAGCGCCGACTTGTTTACGCGTTTAGCCTCATGCTGTACAACGATAATACGACACCTTAATTAATAAGAATTAGAAAAAAACGTGCATGTCTTATCAGATTAAATGTGAAACTGCGAAGATGTTTTGTTTTTAATTTCAGTCTGGTATAGACTATACGTCGACTGATAGGTGTTCTTAATTTACAATTATTTACATCTTAAGCAGCGTGGCCTATAATTGAATTGATTAATATTTACGAAAATGGAAACACCCCCAAAACTCTTCCAGCATTTTTGCGCAATCCGGGATCATATCAGAGGTATTATTATTAATTTAAATTCATTATATTAATCAATATTTTAATCTTTTTAGTCATTTTGCATCCTTTTTAGATTCGGGGTCTGCACCTTTGAATAAATCACAGCTTGCAGACTTTTTTGTCCTGTTATGAAAAAACAGGCCGAAAATGTTTACAAACAATTAGCCTGCCAACATAACATGGAGCAACCGGGCGGCGAAAAGTCACACGATTTTGGTTTTTCGCCCTACGCTTTTTCACCACCTAGTGGAGGAAAAGATAGGCCTCACCTTTGTTCGCAAGCTGTACAACGACCTGGAAGGTGAGAGTAAAATGCATTTTGTTTGAACTTATATAACTGTAACGCATATGTGCATACTTTAGAAGTAAAATAATTTATTGCAGCAATTACTGATTTATAAACAAAATTTTACTAATTATAAACATTTGTTTGATCAAATTTATTATGATTATCAGTAACTTTTTGAAATTTTACATAGGCGCCATACTATGGAGGGGTCCAATGAGGCAAAATTGCCAAAATTAGCATTAAAAATTCGATTCTGGGAGAAGGGATCCACTGATGGGGCAAAATTGCCAAAAATAGCACCGAAACGTTTTATAATTCTGAAGGTTATTGATTGGAGGGGGAGTTCGGGTTCTTAGGGCTGTTAAGCATATTCAAAGGTCAAAAAATAGCCCTAAAACTGGTGGTATGGCGAAAAAAACACCATTTTCAACGTTTCTCATCGAGCAATATCCATTGGAATCAAAAAACTGCGAAAATAGCCAAAGAAATTTTCAAAAATTGAATTCTGTGGCGGATGTATTTTGGTTTCTCGAGAAGGGGGGTGCATACCCCCTAAACCCCCCAACGTCCGGGTGTGGTGTTAACCCCCTTCCTCGTACCACCGTGTTACAATGCTCATGTGTGATTGTATGCCGTTCTTTATTATTCACTTCTACGGGCTTTCAACACACTCAGATGTTTGAGCCACCAATCGAATGGGTTCCAAATCAACAAGTCGATAATGACCAATCAGCACATCTTTCTGAAATCTGGAGACACACTTGTTTGGGTCGAGTGTCTTAATAAACACGTGTAAAGGATCATTGAATCACTGCTGCATACGTTAAAATCGCATAAACCCTGAAAATACCAGGGTAGGAGCACATTGACTGAGATATTTTCTAAATCGTTTGTCATTTTTTCGCGTCTGGCTCTTTGTGTCTTACTTATGTGTAATGCATTATTAATTATGTTGATATTTTTTCTTTTATCTGAAAGCACATAACTGAGCCTGATGATTTTTTGTATTTATTTGTTATAGTATCCGCAGCATTAATTGATTTGAACTAGTTCTACCTGTCGCCATATGTGCGCAGGGTCGAACTTTGAGGAGGAGGCGGTGAAAACCAAAAATTGCTAGATGGCTGTGTGCTTCGTGAAAACGGCTCTCTAGTCTTTTTGGGGTCAGAAAATTAGCTATATAGCCTTCTTGGGCTCATAAAAGTAGCTATATAGCCTTTTTGGACTCACAAACATACATGATTTCGGGGGAAAGGGGTTTTGGGGGGTTTCGCATCTCCAGAAAAATTTTAACCCCTCGCAAAAATGTTTTCACTCCCTCCCCCAGAATTAGCGCATCTTCGATAGTTCCCAAAAATTTTCAAAAATTTGTAGAAAGAGGCTTTTCAAGCGTTTTTTTGTTACCCATTTGCTCAAAAGTGCCAAATTTTCGGCACTCCGCCCCATTATACTCATGTTTTGCCTATATTTTGTTCAATTTGTTGCGCTTTTTTTGATTTTTTTCCGAAATTTTTTGTTTTGTCAGAAACGCAGAAAAACGATGCTTCCAACGCGTACCTACCATTTTTGGACCGAAAAAAGGCACTTTATAATTTCACCCCCTGAGAATAGCCATGCTGTGCACTTATGCTGACAATCATAACTATATAGCCTTTTTGGACTAGAATAGCTGTTTACCCCTTTTTGGAGTCGGTAAAACTGCTATGTATCCTTTAAAAACTCAAGAAAAGACAACTATATATGTAGCTTTTTTGACTTCAAAACAGACTATATACATTGCTAATTTTTTGAGCCCAAGAAGGCTACATAGCAATGGTTTTTCGGCCGAAATCATTGTTTAGCGATCAGTTTTTCAAAGATCACGGGGATTAATACCCCTCACCATAGGTGGGCAGCACCGAAATTCTGGGGGGGAGGGGGTGAAAAATAAATTTTTCAAAGGTCAAAAAATGGTCTTAAAAGTGGTCGTATGGCGAAAAAAACACGATTTTTCGACGTTTCTTATTCAACACTATCCAATGGCATTAAAAAATCGTTAATAGAGCAAAAAAAGGTTCAAAATTTGAAGTCTGGTGGGGGTAATTTGATTTCTGGGGGGGGGGGGGGTATTTCAACTTCTGAGGGGTGCATACCCCTCAACCCCCCACGCCTACGTGTGCCCCTCACCCCCATGCTCTTGTGTGCCTGTCGCTGATTTTAATTTATAATTGTCTGATTTCTTTCACAATTATATTGTAGTTTAGAACGATCTTCCTGACTTTATTGTTTTCCCCTAATTTAAACATGCATAAATCTAGGTTAGCAAACTCTGATTTATCTAGATTCCTTGTGGGACGCGCGTAAAATTTGTGATTCCACTGATTCGCATGTCCAGTTACTAATTCGTATTCGTTGTTATTGTATTTTATCAGTCTTGCGTATTAGTAATAAATTTCTTTTTATTGTTGTTGTACTTATTTCTTAGGTAAATTTACTCAGAATTTGCTTATCATTAGTTGTACGCGTAAAAAAGTGTATGTCATATTCCTGATCAACGCATCAAATATGATTAGAATCGATTAGTTTTGCGGAAAAAAACTTTTTGACTCCTTGTACCACCTAAAGTGAACAAGTGCTCAAAGTCATAAGCATAGGTGGGCTGCATCAAAAATCTGGGGGGAGTGCAAGATTCAAGATTTTTCAAAGTTCATAAAATGCCCTTTAAAATGGTCGTATGGCGAAAGAAACAAACACCATTTTTCAAGGTTACTCATCGAGCACTATCCATTAGCATCAAAAAAACTGCGAAAAAAAATTAATTTTCAAAAATTGAATTCCGGGGGTGGTATTTTGGTTTCTGAAGGGTTGCATACCCCCAAACCCCCATGTCCAGGTGTGGTCGTAAGGTATTTGGTTCTGGCCAGTGGATTCTCATGCAGATTTACTGCGAGACCTGTATCCATGGTGTTGGAGGGCACATGCTCATGCTTGTAACAGCGGGGATGGGGATCCCTCACACAAATATAGTTGTCCCCTATCTCCCTCGGAGCCAGTACATTTTTGACCCTCTCTCCCGATTCATTGGATAAAATTGAATTCTTTGGCCGTTTTTAGGTGTTTTTGGCCATTTTTGGACAAATTTAAGGTCATTCATCCCCCTACCCCAAGAATGGCCTAGGACCACAACCCAAATTTTCGAGCCGCTAAATGTACGCACGTACCTCCCCCACAAAATGAAATCTGGGGACGAGTTGTTCCCACTAGCAGTAAATAACAAAATTTTTTGCCCAATTTCACGCTTAGTAATTGCAGTCTCTTTAGTCCAAAGCACGTTTGAAACGCTTCGTGTTCTGTCTATAAAACCTAAATCTATTCTGTTTTTTTTACATTTTTGCTTTACAAAGAAGATGAGATCCGTGCAACACGTGGAGCGACAATGACAGACATTTTTAGCGATGCTAATGTAGTTTGGTGATAATTCTTGACTGTTTTTAGACTGATTTCAGAACCGGAATTAGATTGATTATATGAAAATTTTAAAGTTACGATTCAACCTTAAGGGCTATTTCAATAAAATTTTCCGCGGCTCTGCTCCGAATCCCGCTGGCCAGCGAAGCGAGTGATCGCGTCACAACCACACCTGGGCGTGGGGGGTTTGGGGGGTATGCACTCACCCCAGAAACCAAAATACCCCCCCCAGAAATCAAAATACCCCCCCAGAATTCAATTTTTGAAAATTTTTTCGTTTTTTTCGCAATTTTTTGATGCCAATGGATAGTGCTTGATGAGAAACGTCGAAAAAAGGTGTTTTTATCGCCATACCATCATTTTTAAGGCCATTTTTTGACCTTCAAAAAATCTTGCACCCCAGAGTTTTTGTGCTGCCCACGTATGGTCACAACCCGAGACCTCTAACCCCTAGGAGGGAGGATGTCGCTTAAATTCTGGAAAGCAAAATTTGCAAAGGGTGCAGCTTTGGTAGTCGTAAAAATTTCGGTCACGCCCTTATGTATGTTTTTAAAAATCTTGTTCATGCCCTCCCCACCCGAAACCAAGTTCTAAATGCGGGTCTGCTGACCACAGGCGCATAGCATGATCGATCTGGGAGAGAGGGACGTCAGCCGGTCTAAGAGGGGTCAAAAATTGAGCATTTCGTACCAAAATGACCTGAAAAACTGGTATAAGCGCTAAAATAGCGTTATAATTGCATTATTTCACAGTTTATGGTCAATTTCAAGTATTTTTGAAGTAAATTTTCAGTTTTCATCCGTTTTTGGCCTTTATTTTGCCTCATTTACTTCACAAAACTGTCCATTTTTCTATTCTGGGTAGGGGTCTAGACTCTAGACCATACGTGGGCAGCACCAAAATTCTGGGTGGGGTTCAAGACTTCTCAAAGGTCGAAAAATGGCCTTAAAAATGGTGGTATGGCAAAAACACCATTTTTCAGCGTTTCTCATCAAGTACTATGCATTGGCATCAACAAACATTGCGGAAAAAAACGAAAAAAATTTTCAGAAAATTAAATTCTGGGGGATATTTCGATTTCTGGAGAGTATTTTGGTTTCTCGGTAGGGGGGTGCATAACACCCCCAAAACCCCCACGCTCAGGTGTGCTCTAGACCCCCTACCCCCCGCACGTGCATGTCTGCTGCTGACTGATGATGTTGCTACATTGGCATAATGGGCTGGTATTAGCGTATCTCAAAGCCACAGGTGGGCAATGTCGCGCCACCCGCGCCACCGGGTGGCGCCAGAAGACACTCAATACCTTCAGAACCCCAGCTGGGTGGCGCCAGAAAAAAAAACAATTTTTGATTGGGGGGGCTAGAATTTTTTGACCCAAAAATAAAGCGATAAAATAATACAACCAAACAACTAGACAATCAACCAACCAACTAAACGGCCAACCAACCAGCCAACTAGCCAACCAAACAACTAGACAATCAACCAACCAACTAAACGGCCAACCAACCAGCCAACTAGCCAACCAAACAACCAACCAACCGGCCAAACAACCAACCAACTAGCCAACCAACCAACCAACTAAGCGGCTGACTAATCAGCCAACTAGCCAACCAAACAATCAACCAACCACCTAGCCAACCAAACAACTAATCAACTGGCCAAACAAACAACCAAACCAACCAACCTCAACAAAAGGGAGCCCGGTACCTTCAGAACCAAAATCCATTGCCCAGGTATGAAAGCTACCTTTTCCAGGCGCAAGGGCTACCTGAAGCCATTAGTAAAAAACAATAGTTGAGCAATACAGCATGGCCAAAAAAAGAAAAAAGAAAAACGTGACACAAAAAACAAACAGTGGCGGGTCCAAGATACTCTGACAGGAAGCGCAGCCCCAAATTTTCGTAATAGTGTCAAAAATTGTCCAAAAATTTGTCATTATGCTCATATTATCGTTGTTTGCCGTCTCTTGATAGACAGAATCATTCACATAGTATCCGGGAAAAAAGTTGGAAATTTTCGAAAATTTTCTGCGAAAAAAGCGCAAGATTAGTGCAAAAATCGGCGCAAAGCACCGAAAAAGTCGCTGTAAGGACTGGAAAATCCTTGATCCCTATCAAAAACTACTCATCTGATTTATAAATCAAATTTTTAGACCGCCAAGAAAGTCAGTCAATGTCATTAATGAGTACTAAACTTAAAAAGTGGTGAAAACGGTTGAAATCATCAAAAAACGATATTCTCTTTTGCGTCGAACTAATTTTTGACGGCAGCGGTCCGCTCCTGGCTTATCAAAATCCGCGCTTGTCTATAAATGACCGAAATTTTCAGCTAGAGCTACCGACTTAATCTTGATTAAAATTTGAAAATCTTTATGTATTTTGCTTTTTTGGCGTCAAAAACTGCATCAGTGTTTAAACAACGGACTCCTATGTATATTTGTTACAAGAATTTAATTCTGTTAGCAGCTTAGGCCTACATAATTCCTTATCGACATGCCTGCTCTAGATTAAGATTGCTTGAATTTCTAAAGCTAATGATTTGTACAAATGCCTGCAATATACCCCTGATGAAGAATTTATTGCCAAGGTTCGAAATTTTCAAAAAATTTCAATGAAACCAAATATTTACACATACTAATCTAATGTTATGCGAATAGCGTTCTACATAGGGGCGGATTTGAGGGAGAGGGCGGCCGCCCCGTCGTTGGACCAAAATAGTTCGCGAGATAAAGAATGGATATATATGTGATTCGCAATGAGTTTAGGCCGTCAGCGACTATATTTCTCAAATTTTTTCAAACGCTTCGTACCCGGTAATGCCTATAATTGACATTTATTCACTTTTCCTGGCGACCTGAGAGCCATTTTTTGCTCATGGAATGGGTTTCAAAATAATTTCAACAGCAAACATAGCTATTTCAGCATAGTTATCTTCGATTTCCAATCAAAAATTTTCGACGTTTCGCGTCAACGCCAGAATTTCGCTCAGGTCGAAGAAATTTAATAATTTTTTTCGCACAAAATCGTCGAAAATTTCAAAATCATTCGAAAAATGTTGCAGTCTAAAGGTGATTTTAAATTAAAGTAACTATGTAAACTGCTGGAAAAACGCTATTCCGCGCTTGAGGGGCAAATTTTTGTAGATTTTTTCGACTGTGTTTGAATAAAATGGGGTGTCGCCTCCCGCTTAGAAAAATCCGAGTCCGCCACTTGTTTGACATGCTGTTTTTCAGCTAGGCAGGATTAGACCCGTAAGGATTTCGAGCGCCTATTCTATTTATTTCGATTTATTGAAAATTACGGATGACTTTTTAAATTGGGAGCATATGCCAGGTTACGAGGTGAGAAGCAAGCTTTTGTTCGCATTGTCAGGATACGCGATATTTGATGAAATAGTTTCCTGCCTCCAACGTTATAAAATGTGTTTCCTATGAAATATGTGAATTTTTCGGAAGGATAATCGTGCAACGTTTTGTGTTATAGTAATTTATCGAGTCTATATAAATGTGATATTTAATGTAGTATGCACAAGATTTCGGGGATGATAGTCTATAGATTGAAAAACTTCGAACATATTCAAACTTTTACGCATCTGCTGAGGCCACTTTTCAGATCACTAAAATGTACGAAAGTTTAGGCGTCTGGATATGCTAAAATCATAAATGTTTGTTATGGACTTTATTCTCAGTCGTTTCACCTATCCTTGCGGTTTTCACGATGAATTTTCGCGGACTAAGCTAATGATGACCATACATGGGCAGCACTCAAATTTCTGGGGGTGCTTTTTCAAATATCAAAAAATGGTCTTTAAAATGATGGTATGGCGAAAAAACACCATTTTTCAACGTTTCTCATCGAGCACTATCCATTGGCATCAAAAAATTGCGAAAAAAAACAAAAAAAATCGAAAATTGAATTCTGGAGGAGTATGAATGATGACTCGCGATAATTGTGGGTCTATTCAGCACTATTTTGGATAGCTGATTACTTTTTGCTCATGCGAAACGGACTATCGCTTTTTACAGAAGGTGTAAAACAAACACGAAGTGCACATTGTTGCATAAATACTCTATAGTACACGCGAACAGGTGGGACGTGTGAGGAAATGGGACACGCGAGGAGGTGGGACGCGCGGACGGGTGGGATTTTCTAAAGAGATTAATTTCAATATATCATTTAGCGAACAGGTGGGACGCGCGAATAAATGGAACACGCGAGGAAGTGGGACTATACGGTCCTAATCATGCCTTTACATGATTTGAGCGAGGTTGTTTTGAGATTTCATCTCTCTACCTGAATGTTCTTTGCCTTCGATCGCCTTAAATTTTTTCAACCTCTGCAGATTTTGGACTTTCCAAAAAATCATTGAAGAGATATTGTTTATAGCAATATTTTGCTTTAAGAGTGTCAAATTATCTACTATTCGCCATAAAAATTTCTTTATATTTTTGTTTTGGAAAGAAAGGTTGTCGCAGGGCCAATTTTAGGGGTCCTCCGGCCAATTTTAGGCGTGGGAGTTATGACCTCCAATTTTTTGCCTAAAAACACTTAAAAAGGGCTTAAGAATTCAATTTTTCATAAATATTTAGCTTTTATAATCAGGCAGGACCTACAGTTGTACAGAGCTTGCGCTGCGCACGTATTTTGATCGTTTTGCGCTAAGTATCTGCTATCTTAAGGTTTGTCGGCTGACTTTGATTATCATTCTAAAGATTTACATTGATAAGACGAATCAGATAGATAGTTAATCTTAGCAAGCGAACGGTTTTATTATATTTAATTCTATGAAACGTTGGCATTTAATCGAATTTCATAGGACCGTATTTATGTCTAATGTAGCTGATACGCTTATATATACCTACTCGTACATTGTTTTGCTCTCACTGTTATTGAGACTGGCGTTTAATGGAAAACTTCGTCCCAATGGGATTCGCTCAATTTATTGCGGTTCTTGTTATTCTGCGATCTGCTACATATCTCTTGAAGTGACCACTGGACTTTATTTTTTGCTCTCTCGGCGATTGCAGTTTAATTCGAATTGCGTTGGACTCACGCGTGGGCGTGGGGTGGGGTTTAGGGGTATGCACCCCCAACAGTTCGAATATACCCAGAATTCAATTTTTGAAATTTCTTGTTTTTTTGGCATTTTTTTGATGCCAATGGATCGTGCTTGATGAGAAACGTTGGAAAATGGTGTTTTTTCGCCATACCACCATTTTGAGAACATTTTTTGACCTTTGGAAAATCTTGCACCCCCTTAGAATTTGGGTGCTGCACACCTATATATGCTCAGACTCTGTATTATGAGCTCTTTTACTCCGCTTTAATGTCTTGCGATGTCGGAAATGCTAATAAAGTCGCTGTTTTCGCCTAAGAAATAGCTGACGTATGGAGATGGCAGTGATCGTACGGGGACCCCGACCCCGACCCCGAAAAACCCCGGCCTAAACCCCGACCCCCGACCGGGGGCATGATTTTTCGAGTCGGGGTTGAACCTTTTTTCGAGGGGTGAAATATAGCATTTTATTTGTTGGTACCAAAAGAATTGTATAAATAGCAAATAAATTCGGAACAAGGACGATTCATTCACCAGCAAAATTAATATGTTAAACTCGACACTCGCGATATTTCATGAAAAGTCATACATGTTCGCATATTTTCCAATATGAAGTGCGTCGAAATTACTGCGGAATCACAGGCGTAGCCGGGGGGGGGGAATGGAGGCACATGCCCCCGGAATTTTTCAGAAATGATGTTGATTTTTCTGGCGCAATGTGTCCAGAAAATTGAGTTTAAAAAGGCACAAACGTCAAATTTGTCCGGCGCTTCGCGCCGAGTCATTATTATTTACTGTTATACAGATCCAATGAATTTAAAAGCTTGATTCTGTTAAAATAATCCAGCGATTCGCAGCACTTTAGTTATTCAATGCACTATTAGTTCATTGAATGAAACTGCACATGCTTGTTGAACATAATAGTAAAAGTGCGAAAATGTTTGCGTACCAATTTATCTATTCTCTGCTTTGTTTATCTTTCTTTTCAAGGATACATAATTCTATTTTAAATGAAAGGAAAGGCCAAATTTTTTTGTGTTTTTGCGCATTTTCTGTTTTCCTGAACTAGTTAATGAGAAGGCTGCAAATGGGCCTGAAAATGGTAAGAAACAAAATTCTCATTGATACATCTCTCAATGACTTATTGGTTGCGACCCGTTGCTGCGCTACATACTGTAGCAGAGGTCGAAAAACGCATTTCAGCTCAGAAGTTTTGTGCAGTGTAGGCGTTCATCAATTTTAAGTTTTTCGACTTAATTCAGAACCGAGATTTTTGCCAATTTGCGAAAATTGTTAACCTTTACTAATTAAAAATTAGAGTGCTTTTTTACAAAATTTTCGGGGGTTCTGTTCCTGGACCTCGCTGGTGGCGCTTGAGCGCGCCACTCTAGACCCCCAGCCGTACAATCTCGTTCTACATGTTGAAAGAGATTTTTAGGAGGACAGAAAAGGTGAAAGAATTAGGATATCTGTTCTGTATGATTTAAGCGGTATAAATTCAGTTTAAAGAGTAACAACGTCAAAATTTTCCTGCGCTTAGCACCGCCGATTATTGTCTTAGGGCGGTGAAATATGACTGAATTTCTTGATGCTTTGCGGCACTTATGATTTCCGAACTGTTTGTCAATAAAAAGGCGTAAATTCTACATGAAAACGGTAAAAATTTCGAAAATTTTCGGCGCTTCGCGCCATTGGCTCCTCTACAATCAGTGCGCCATAGAAAACCGTTATGAAAAAACTGTGGAAGAATACGAAAAAGCGAGAGCGATTAGTGATTAAAATTGAAAGTAATGCTAAATTGCTAAAACCATGCTTGAACTTTGAATGAAAATAAAATGTTGAACATTAACCAGCTTTATTAGTATGCTCTACAAACAAGTGAAGGTATCGTTTTTATCCTTTTCAAATTTGGTATGTAGTCATGCAATGTTAATGGTTAATCTTCAACCCCGACCCCGACCCCGACCCCGAAAACCGGGGTTTTTCATCCCCGACCCCGACCCCGATCGGTGGTGAAAATCTGACCCCGTACGATCACTGGATGGCCCACGAAACTATTTTAAATGCGTAGCTTTCTACTTATAATCTAATCTATATATCTGTCCTAGGTCGAATAACCTTCCGGCCATGCTGTGCATGTGGTCCAGACCATAGGTGCACAGCATGGCCGATGGAGGGCAGCCGGTCTATGGGGATCAAAAATCGAGCTTTTTTGGGGTAAAATGACATAAAACACTGGTGTGAATGCTAAAATACGGGTAGAACTGCGTTATTACACAGTTTCCAGTCAGTTTGTAGCACATTGGAAGAAAATTTTAAATTTTAATCCGTTTTCGGCCTCCATTTTGCCTCATCTTCCCCACAAAATTTACCATTTCTCTATTTTGTGGGGTCAGTATAACACATGGGCGTGGGGGTTGTGCTCCCCATATGTTAAAAAACCTTCAAGATTAAGGCCCCCAAAAATGCTATTTTTAGTAACATTTTAGAAATTACCCCATCCTGACCGTTTCCCCCAGAATTTCCTTGCTGCCCATGTATGGTCAGGACCATAGGTGGGCAGCAATAAAATTCTGGGGGCGCAAGCTTTTTTAAAGGTAAAAAATGATCCTAAAAATGGTGGTATGGCGAAAAAACACCATTTTTCAGCGTTTCTCAACAAGAATTATCCATGGGGATAAAAAAATTGCGAAAAAAACAAGGAAAAATTTGAAAAATTGAATGCTGGGGGTTGTTTTGATTTCTGGGGGTATTCGGCCTTCTGGTGGAGGGTAGCATACCCCACCTTCAAACTTTCCCCTACGCGCACTTGTGGTCAGGACCCCCAAACCTCCACGTGCAGGTCTTGTCCAAACCGCTAACCGTCAATGCCTGCCTTAAGTAAAAGGCCAGTTTTTTGTGCAAAATGTCTTTTAGCTTCAAAACATAACATCCCGACATAACAGACCATTCGTTCGCGTTAAATAAATCAATCTTAATTTAATTAGGTAGTTACCCTACTACTCGTAAACTTTACTCGTCCTCTCTTACGAACGTAGTGTTCTTGTTTTTTTAGCTGATATTGCGATAAATTTAAAACTCATCCGACTTGAAGTCTAGATGATCGATTTTTTCAGCTCTAGATAATCTTTTTTCTCTCTAACCGTAATCCCCTTTTGTCTTATTATCCTATTTAAAGAATTTCATCCTTTCAGTATAATGGTAAACTTTTTTGCTTAACAAGCACTATGCCGTTTCTCTGAAAATATTCTTTTTCCCAACACATTCTTTCCTGAAGTAGACATTATGCCGTCGAGCGTATTCTCATATTCAAACTAAGCCCCAATTAGTTTCAGGGTCCATTATGTAATTGTCTTTCTCGCTTAACGACAACACATTTTTACGATCTAATTTTCTGAAGAGCGGCTTCACAAGACTATCAAAAATAATTGCCAAAATCCGTTCTTTATTCACAACTATTCTTTTCCGCAGTTCTTTATTCTGAAGACAATTCAGAAAATGTAGCAATTTATCAGAATTTTGTATAAAAAACTCGCTTGCGTCTTAAAACTTTATTAAATAACGTTTAATGCAATAGTCGGCAGAAAGCGTCGGAAAGTTTACGAATCTAGGCTAACGAATGACTTAAACATGACTCTAATTACTTTATATTTTTACTACCTTAGCTTAAAGTCCAACAAAATGCAATTAAGTGATATGGCGCCAAAATTATTAGAATTTGTGTTTGAACTTGGGAAAAGGATTTACTGATAAAAAGCAATTTTTTAATCGAAGTTTTTCTAAGAGACAAAATCTTCGCTGCATACGAAAATTTAAAATTATATACATTTTTTACAAAACTTAGCTTTTTTAGATTGTCAGTAAAATCGGTTTACATTATTAAAGTGTGCAGTGCAATCACACATGATCTGGGGGTTACGTTACCCCTTCCCCCGCAGGAAATTTCTCAACCCCTTCCCCAGAATTCAAAATTTTCCGAAGTTTTCCCGAAATTTGCTAAGAATTCGTAGAAATGGTGCTTTTTAAGCGTTTTTAGCTATCTGTTTTTTTATGCGCTAGGAAGATAGAGCATCGCAGAAACCATAGACGCACAAGATCAGGGAGGCCAAGGAGGTTTAAATCTAAATTTTCGGGTTAGGGAGGAGTAAAATTTATTAATTCTACTACTCGAAATTGTATTTTTGGCCGTTCTTACGCTGAAATCGCTCCAAAATTAACTATTTTCGGTTCAAACTGCTCGATAGTTCCTAACTTTCGGGCTCCCCGGCGGGAGTAATACCCTCTCTCAATCATAGGTGGGCAGCACCAAAAGTCTGGGGGGTGTGCATGATTTCAAAGGTCAAAATGGTCTTAAAAATTGTGGTATGGCAAAAAAACACTATTTTTCAACCTTCCTCATTGAGCGCTATTCATTGGCATCAAAAAATTTGCGAAAAAACGAGAAAAAATTTCAAAAATTGAAACTCTTCAGCTTTCTAGGGATGGGTGGTGCGTCCCCCCAAATCTTCCCACGCCCACATGTGCTCTCAACCCTGTCTATATGCATCTTCACCAGAAACGTTGGAAAACCGTGTTTTTGACGCATAACCATCATTTTTGGCCCAAAAAGCACTTAAAAGTTTTACTCGTTCTCAGAATTTCCATGCTGTGCATCTCTGAGTGCAATCATGAATGGGCATAAGTCTCATTAAAAAAACCGCACCTCCCAGATGTGTCCCGTTATAGCTGTAGGGGGGGCAAAGGTGTCAGGGGTACCCAAGTATGTATATTATAGGTACGCGCTAACGCGCTACCTATGATATTTCTTATTGAACTGTCTGAATGAAAAAATTTAAAAATCTAATGCTGAGCTCCATCGAATTATCAGATAATTTTAAAATTTTTCAATTCGAATTTTAAATTTTTATGTACGAGATCAATCGGGCTCAAAAAGCCCGAAAAATACGAAAAATGATGTTAGATGGTTAAAAATTAAAATCGAGAATTTTCATGTCGCCGACCATGTAAGGACGATAGGGACGACCACCTCTCTCTTCTCTCTAATTGCCCTTTAATGCCCTGCCCTATATATGAAATGCTAAATTTCGTAGCATGTAGATAATATGAACCAGCTCCGAATTTGGGTTTTGTTTACTGTTCGGTGTATTTCATTTATGTGAAGCAAAAGGCTTATCATTGAAAATTAGCAAAAACAGGCTAATTTGGCGCTTCACTGCTCTTGTAGTTAGAGCCTAAGTAAGCACATTTATGATTTAGAATCAACTACAGTGAATCGCTTGTCTAATTCGTCAAAATTTTTTTCGATTTTTCTCAATCGTTGTTCACTGCTTGAACGGTTGGTTAGCTAAGTCCTGTTTTTAAAGGGTGGCTATTGGCTAATCAATAGTCCATTATTTGGCTTAATGCTCTATCTCATTTGACGACTTTGTTTTTCCTCGATCGACTGCGCTTACATTCCTATCGTATTTTACTTGTATTTTCATGGCTACGTGTCATACATGAGCACAAATGTTAAGGCTCAGAATTCTGTATTAGGGTCCCTGCTCCCGGCCGTTTTCATGAGGAAGAGGTAAGTAATTTCCAATTTTTGGTCAAGCATGGCAAAAAAGACCTAAATGGCAAAAAACCGCAAGTTTTCGGTAAAATTCGAAAGGAGGTATGGGAGAGGGGCAATTTTGGGTTTTGGTGGGAATGTATGCACATGAGCAAAGGGAATGACGGACTCAATGTAGGTAAATATACTCCTGTAGTCTCCTTCATAAAATGTCGAAATATTGGGAAAACCTTCGACTAACTACTGTGTCAGACAATTTTGGGAAAACGCGAGGTGCTGCAGAAAAATTTTCTAGCTCAATGTGGAAAGTACAAATAAGTTAAGTTTCGATCAATTTTTTGGTTTATTGCAAAAAATATTAATTTTCTATCTACGTCGCTTATTTTTCCCATCAAATTTGTTTTCGATTTATCAAACATTTATGGGTAGGTATACACTATTTAGCAAGAAAATTATCGTAGAAAGCCTAAAATATTTTGTAGGGTACCTCTTCTCGTGCTTGGAAATAAAGATTTGTGTAAGCAAGGGCGTCAAGGGCGTACGCAGGGTTTTTTTAAGGGGGGGTCCAAAATTTGTGACCCTTTATTTCGGGGCAGATTCACTAGGGCACAAAATAAAGTGAATTTTTCGACGTTTCCGAGCATGCTCTATCGATTAAGCTCATAAAATTCGAAGTTTTCGAGAAAAAATTTATTTTCTCTTAATATGCTATGAAAAATAACGTTTTTTGGCCGCGCTTGAGACAATACTATTGAAAATAATGATCCTACGGCTCCAAGCGCCGAAAATTTTGAGATGTTTAGATGAAAAGATGACAGTTTTCATTATTTTCCAAGCATTGTCTTACCTTTTCAAATTATTTTAGGGATAAGGAGGGGCGGCCGTCCCCTTTTCCCCTCATGCGTACGCCCATGGTGTAAGTCAAAAGCACAAATAATTTATAAAAAATCATGAAATCGAATAGGTAAAAATGATAAAAGTTGTAATTTTTAGGATAAAAAATGTGTAAATCTCTCACGTAGGTATGTATATCTTACTTTATCTTTTTGTAAAAAATAATATTGTATGGGTGTCTAAAACTTTCTGCGATTAGTCGAGCAGATAATACTTTGGGCGTCAAATTTATCAAACCACATATGCCCTCTTAGAGTTCACGTGCGGTTTTTGCCATTATTTTCAATTTCATTCTGTTTATCATTAATCTTGAACGTTTTTTCAATTATACCCTTTCTTTTTTTATAAAATTCCTTCTATACTTACTCCATTAATAATAGGACGGAAATTTCTTCTTATCAGTATATAAATACGCGCATCTGGCCAATTGTAGTTCTCGAATGACATTTCTGATATACGATACACATTTATAATTATTTCATTCCTGTTGGCCGTTATTTTGTTATTTGTTTAACGGGTAACACTTGTTATTAATTAGTATTCATCGCTAAAATAGTCGAAAAACTGACTAGTGACGTCACACTTTAGCTTTCTTTCTCTTTCCTACATCAACGAATGTGTATATTATATGAAACGAAGTAATCGCCTTAGCTTTGTTCGTTGAATATTCTTCATTTTTTGATAATTATTACACAAATTCGATGATTACGTCATAAAAAGACTACGAAACGGCAGCAGGTTGCTGAAATCTTGAAACACTTGCTATTTATTTGCTTTTCGTGAAGCATCGTGGAAAGCTTGTTGTTATTCACTGGCAAAAAAAATTTGGAAAAAATTGTTGACCACGTTAACTTGCTCTCTTCGATTCGGCCATCATTGTCATCTCATCAATTGCTGGTGCTAACAATACGTATTCTAATTTTCACAGCTTGGTTTTGATATAGCTCAATTTGCATATACAATACGAAGGCACTTAATTCGACAAAGTGGGGAGTTTTTATTTTTCACGTCTGATTATATATTTACAATAAACAGAAATATGCCCAAACAAGTAAAAAAATGACAAAAATCCGTTTTAAAATTATGATACAATTGACTTGATCGAATATAGATTTATTTTCGTCGAGGACGACTTATAGCATTTAGTTTTGCCTCTGTGTTATTTGAGAATACGGAATGTTTATCCTCAAATCAGTAATTGATATCTACTAGCATTTCTACATTTTGTCCTCATCATATTTTTCTGCCATTATATTCCTAATTTCGTAAAATAAACTTTGTTTTCTATTTGAAGTGCATATCGCTCCTCTTCTTCGTTTTTCCAGACCCAGCTAGTTTTATTTCTCGACAAAATTTGGGTCTTGGATTTGTCTGTCTATGACTATGATATATTATGATTTTTCAGCGCTAGATTGGAGGCGAGCAGTTATTTATATCGAAACTGGGTCGCGTATTTGCAAACTTGCTTTCTCATGTTTTTTACGCTCCGTGTCTACAAGTAAAAAAATTTGTGCTGCTTTCTGACAAGGTCTCATTTGCATAAGTATATATAGAATTATTTATATATACGTAAATTCATTCGTATTTATTCACGCTCTAAAAATATTCAAGTATTTTTAAAACGTAGTTTGAACGCTTAGAATCGATTTTTACATGGTTATTATGAGATACAAATACAACTTAATAACCAACTCCAGCTTTATACACTCATGCAGGCCTGTATCCAGAATTCGGCCACGTGAAGCGGACCTACATAAAATAATGTGGTTTATCTCTCTTAAACTCGGTGGCGGATCTTGGATTTTCCTACGGGAAGGGGACGGTACCCCGACTGTTTCAAAAACAGTCGAAAATAGGTCCGAAAATTTGCTCCGCGCGTAATAGCGTTTTTCGGCGCTTTACATCGTACACTTCGGTTTGCGGAAAATTTGCCCCCCCCCCGGAATATTGTCCTCAGAACTTTCGCCCACACACTTGTCGCCCACCCGGATCTTTCAATACCAAACATTCCGCCATCGAATAAACGGGAGCTTGCATTAGACAAAAGAGCTCGTGTAAAGTCAAGCTAATTCTGAGAAATGCTTAGAAAATAAGCATCAACAGTGGCGGATCCAGGAGTGTATTAAGGGTTTGCAGTACCCCAACTTTTCCATCACGCAAAAAACTGCTATTCACATGGAGAGTACCGTTTTTTTGCCGTTGTATATTGTCCATTTTTACTAATAAAAATTTCTTGTGCAAAAAATTTTTGGGAACAGGTTTCACAATTTCAAACAATTTTGTGTCAAAATTTTTTTAAATTTCCTTAGCTTTAGCTGATACCCAATGCAAAGCGCCGAAAAATTGGTGAAAATCACACATACACACGTCTAGAGACTTAATGTACTTGGTTATTTCTTGTGTTTATGCACTCGGAGCAAAGCTTATTAAAGCATTTAACGCTACAGCGTAAATAATTTTTAGAATTCATGCTAAAAAATTGAAGAAAGCTAAAAAATATGGCTTTCAGACCGCCAAGCATGTAGAAAAATTTGAGAAATTACAATCATCGGTGACCTCAATGCTAAGTGCATACATACATATCCATTCTTTATCTCGCCAACTATTTTGGGCCAATCTCCGCTCCCTTGCGTCCGCCCTGAGCAAAAAACATAGGTGGTCACGCGCATATATAATGAATTTTTCTTGTAAAAAATGAAAAAATAAGAACATGAAAACTGTGTTGGTATATTTTATAAGAGATAATCATCGAACACGGCAAATCATTCTGGGTCACGTATTGGGTGGTGCAGTATAATCAAATATTCATTGGGGGGAGACGAAATATTCGAGGGGCGAAATGTTAGGGGGCGAACCATCCATTGGGCGAAATGGGGGGTTGAAACGTACCTGGGGGCGAAACGTCGGCGACGAAATGTGGGGGGCGAAATGTCGGGGGCGAATCTCCCAGATGCCGTATACTAATACTTAGAATCACTTTCGACGCAATATTTTTTCGAAAAATTCATAAATTTTCTACAATTTTGTGAGAAAAAATCATTAAATTTCTTCGACTTTACGAAAATCTGGCAGGGCGCGCCGGAAAGTTTGTTAAATTTCGGCGGATGGACTTTCAGAAGCTTGATTTCTCTATATTTGTAGCATTTAACGCGAAACGTCGGAAATTTCTGATTGAAAATAGAAGAAAACTCTGCTAAAATCGCTGTTTCTCCTGTTGAAATTATTTTAAAACCTATTCCGTGCGCAAAAAATAGCTTCCAGGTCGCCTAGAAAGTTAATAAATGTCGTTATAGGTATTACCATCGCGCAGCGCCGAAAAAATTTGAAAAATTATGGTCACTGACGGCCAAAAATCATTGCAAATTACATATTCATTCTTTATCTCGCCAAATATTTCTGACTAACGGGGGAGGGGGCGGCCGCCTCCCGCTCTCCCCTTAAATCCGCCCCTTCTAGAACTTGGTTGGAATAGATCGCGAAAACCGCATTTTTCGACCTTCCTAACATGCTCTATTCATTAAGATCATAAAACTAAAAGTTTCCTGAAAAAAATTTCTTCTCTTCTAATAAACTTTGAATAGCAGTGGCGGATCCAGTATTTTCTGACTGTGAGGGGCGGGGAAGGGGGATGGCGGAACCCCAAATTTTTCTAATAGTGTCATAATTGTCCAAAAAAATCCGTTCATTATGCCTAAAGTATCGGTTTTTGCCTTCTTTGGATAGACAGAATCATTTGGGATCCGAGAAAAGTCAAAAATTTTCGAACGTTTTCTACAATAAGCGCGTAAGATTAGTGCGAAAAATCGGCGCAAAGCACGGATACTCGAGAAACCATTGCAAGAGGTAAAAAATCCTTATTGTATACATAAACTACTCTTCTGACATAAAAATAAACTTGTTATAGCGCCAAGACAGTCAGTAAATGTCATTCATGAGTGTATACTATCCCGGCGCGAAGCGCCGAAAATATTTTGTGAAATCAAGATAAAAAATGGCTAAAATCGTTCAAAACATACATTATTCTCTACTGCGCCCAACTATTTGCGACGACAGGGAAAGTGGCCACATCTGCCCCCTCCCTCCTCTAAATCCGCGCTTGGCGAAAGTATCATTTTTTGGTCGTGCTTGAGGAAAAATTGTGAAAAATGATTCACATGTAGCGCGACGCCGAAAAAATTTTTCGGCCAGGCGGAGCGATTACTCACTTCGCCCCGCCCTCCTTCTAAATATGGACCTGTTAACACGTATGTCCTCGCATCTGATCAATTGACCATAGGAACGATGACTTTAATGTGCTCAGGAATGTCAGATGATGAAAGGAATGTATCGAATACACAGTGCCTAAAATTTGGGTTTCGTGTCTAAAAAAATCCAAAGTCATGATCTGGTATCGAGTCCTCAATTTTAGACTATCAGTTCTGGTTCAGAGTCTTTATGTAGCAAATCTTAACTAAGTTCACGAATTTTTAGTAGATACTTACCAGTCAGTGGCGCAGCAGTGGGGAGGGCAGTATTTTTTACAGGGTTCCTTCCCTAACAGAAAAAATTGAAAATTCTCAAGGCGCATATGAAAGATCGTTTGAATTGATTCTAGTGCATTTTTGAACTAATAAGCCCAAAATATCACGACGCTTCGCACTTGTTTATTTACATACATCATATTTTTTAATAAATTCAAATAAATTTAAATTTTTTAAGAATTTTTTAGTCCGTAGATCTCGCTATGTAAAGCTTAAAAACAACATTATTTTCGCCAATCTACAAGTTGTTGAGAAATCCGAGTTCGAAATTTTCGTCCGCCCAAATTCAGGAGGTCAGCTACGTCCCTGATATCAGCTAACTGAATACTTTTGCTCTACATGATTTTAGCCGACGGATGAAGGAGATAATGAACTTTTTTATAGTTCCACTTCGCTACTTCCATTGCGTTCTGATCCACAATCTTGCTACAAAGCGTGATAATACTCGTATGCTTGTTTCTGCAAAATGAATTTTTGCATCACACTATCACTAAACCGTGTTTATTCATCAATATTCCCCAGAATCCGTCCGTCGATAAAATATCGAATACTAATGATGCAAGGGTGTTTCACTTAATTAATTAAAGTGCTTCACAATAATTGTCATGCCTTATGGTTTTGAGAAGTTATTTATTGAAACGTGTCCAGTGTTTATTAAACTTGTACGTTTTAGTTGTTCGTGTTGTGGCTACAGCCATTTTGCGAATCTAGCTTTTCCCAGTGACATAATAGCGATTTTGCGCCGACTGCAAAGGGCGCTTTTTCTAAAAATACATCGATTATCCTTAAGCTTCTTCTATAGAATTGGTAAAGGCAAGAACATATTCAATTAGTCAACATTCCTTGAAGCTTCATTCACTTTCTTCATTTATGTGCGGAACAAAAATTTTGAGGCTCGTACAATGATTTTCGGAACGATCTTTGTACATCTTTGTACACAAGGTGTAGACGATTTTTGGTCGATTTTCGATTGTACAAAAAAATCGATGTTTTTTTGCACATGGCAAAAAAACACACGCAAAATGGCAAAAATCACCTGAAAATGGGCAAAAATGCAGTTTTTGCTTGAAAATCAGGGGGGCAAAAATCTCAGACTTTGGGGCTATGGTGGGCATGGGGAGGTGGGGTTATCCGGGATTTCGCATTTTCTGCAAGATCCATGAATTCCCTTTGCTGCTCGCGTTAGTGTGCCTAATTTAAAAAATTCTCCTAGGTACTTCTGGTTTAACCTGTCGTCATTGTTCTTAAATTACTACGCTGTAGTTGCGATCACATTCGATTTATAGGCAAACAGTGATCAGCAGAGCAGAACCGAGAGTTACAGGGTAGCCACCGACGCGTTGTCATCAATTTTCAATAAAAAAGAGGCGAAAAATAATATAAAAAAGCCAAAAATGAGTGCAGGCAAAGCCGATTCAACGTTGCACGAATCTGGCGCTCAAGAATCTCTTATACCCCTAGCGAATGTTGAAAATGAGAACGAAGTTACCAAGGCAGCCATATTGAACAAAGTGGATCGAATCAGTTCGACGAAAAAATCTTGCTGGGAGAGGTTGAAGTGCAAAAAGAAGGGTAAATCGGCGGATTCGGACGTGGATTTGAAGAAGATCGACGAACTGCATGATTTGAAGAAGGAAGTTCAGATGGTGAATCAAAGACGCTATTTCTATTGTATTCGGCGTTGGCATTTTGGCCGGGGTACATACATAGGCAGCAACCAAATTCTGGGGGTTCGATGGAGCAAAATTGCCAAAAATAGTACCAAAATTTTAATCCTAGGGATCTATCGATTTTAAGGTCTTTCGGATACTCGGGGTGTCTTCCGCCCCCCCCCAGATCCCCACGCCTATGTGTGGTGGGGTGGATGAGACCCAAAGATTTTCCATATGATGCGTTTTTCGAACTCGAGAATGATAGATCTTAGGTATGTACCCAAGCGCCAAAAACGTGTTTTTTTTAAAACTTTTTTCGACGTCCTTTTCTCTCTTGAGCGTAGAAACAAAAGAAATTTGGAATTTTCCAAATAAATTGAACGAAATATGGCCGAAAAAGTAAATATTTCTAATATTTTTAAAATTAAGAGTTTTGTTTGACGCGAAACGGTGAAAAGCTTATTATTTTTAGCCGTAAGATCACAAAAACGGTTAAATCGTTGAATTTCGGATCTGATCTACTTTACCAATATATTGGTTTTTACTATTTACCTATTTAATTAAATACTATTTAATTGTCAAATCTTCCCGATTTTGCTGTCAAATCGATCCTTTCCTTCAAAATCTTTGAGTACAACCGGTCCCTTTACATGTGATGAAAATTTGTTAGATCGTCTGGATAGCAATCAAATTTTTTTACTATTTTATTCTTATTCGTTACTTTCGTTTGTTGTTTTTCTATTTCTTCGTCAGTTTTTTAAATCTGCTGATTTGATTGTCTTTGTTTAAGTAGCCTAATAAATGTGAGTGAAACTTAAAACTTTTTCCTAATTGCCTTTTCTGGGCTCAGAAATTTTGAATGCGCGTCAAAAACGACATTTTTTAAATTTCCGACGATGCTCTATCTTTCCATAACGTGAAAATATAGAAAACTTCCGAAAAATATCGAAAAATTAGAATAAATTTCACAAAATATGGTCAAAACTGAGTACTTATATGGTGCTAAGCGACGAAAGTTTGACACGTTTGATCAAGCGGGTAGCTCAGAACGCGTAAAACAGCGCTTTTTCTGCGAATTTTTAAAAAATCACAAAGTTTGGACGGGAGGGGCGGTGATAAATTGTGCGGAGGGGGTTAAAATATTTCCGGGGTGAACCCACCCCCCCCCCGCAAAATTCCCAAGATTATGTTTGCATGCAGGTTATGTATAAACTTGATTGCAATGCCTTGCGATGCATGATTAAGCAAGTCATAATTTAAGGACGAACACGTTATTCCCATCGAAGAACTTTGCCAAAGATTGAACTCCAGTGTCGATGAGGTGTGATCTTTTATATTCATATGCAATTACGTTAGTTAATGCACAACGTCTGGTGAATATTTATTTTACTTTTATTGTGGCTAGCTTTTAATTTAATTTTTATTTTCCGTTCGTTTTGTTTTTACTTCATGCTTTGCTTTTCATTTTTCTACTATTTCAGATTTTTTCTAACGATGTTTACATCTTTTTCGACTTTAGTATGCCATTTTTCTCAACGTTGTTGATAAATTCGACGTATAACTCGAAAGTTTAAAAAAAGATGACAGAAAAATTAGGTGTGAAGCAGAGCTGTCATTTGATTAAGGAAAACAATTAAAAATTCAAAAAATATATATATAAGTTTATGATGAAAACGATGATCCCTAATTAAGTAAATACATAAATGAATAAATAAATACATAAATAAATAAATAAATAAATAAATAAATAAATTTATAAATAAATAAATAAATAAATAAATAATTATAATATGGCCTACCTCCTTCATTTCTATAAAGGGCCTTACTGACGAAGAAGCCGCCAAAATTTACGAACGCAACGGGCCAAATGCCCTCACTCCGCCGCCCAAAACTCCCGAATGGGTCAAATTTTGTAAAAATTTGTTCGGTGGATTCGCCCTTCTTTTGTGGATTGGCGCAGTTTTATGTTTCATCGCCTACGCCGTTGACCTCGCCACGGCCGAAGACGCCACTAAAGACAATGTATTTTTGGAAATAGTGCTCGGAAAACGGGCTGTGCCCTTACCATACTGTAACAGGGGTAGGGATCCCCCACCTAAAGTTGGCCGTCCCCTCATCCCCCCACTCCCAGAAAAATTTTGACCCTCCCTGATTTTTGAAAAAGAAATTAATTTTTTTGGTTGTTTGCAGATGTTTTTTGGCCGTTTTTGGCCGAAAATTGGAGGTAATTTACCTCCCCTCTCCTAAAAATGGCCGGGGACCAGACTTGTAACAGAGGGAATGGGGATCCCCCACTCAAAGTCGGTCGTCCCCTTATCCCTTCGAAGCCAGAAAATTTTTGACCCCCCTCCGATTTTCGGAAAAAATTTGAACTTTTTGTCGTTTTTTAGGCGTTCTTGTTTGTTTTTGGCCGAAAATTTAAAGTCATCTACGCCGCCCCCTAAAAATGGTCATTTTTGAAAAACTTTGCATTTTTTGGCCTTTTCTGGTGTTTGTTTTGGCCAAAAACTTGAACCCCGCCCTAAAAATGGCACCGTGAATTTCGAGTCATCGCATGTGTGTTCTTACATGATCTGGGGGTTTGAACCCCCGCATAATGTCTGTTTATCTGACATGTAACAAGGGGTTGGTAGCAGACATGCACAGAATTTTAATTCTGGGGGGGGTTGAAATTTTAAAATGCCTTTTTTAGCCTGAAAATGGTGGGTGCGCCCCCCCTGCCCACCTAAAATTGGTCGTGCCATCATTTCTTCCCTCTATGTATATAAGTCGTAAAATTTTGGACTCTCCTCTAACTGATTTTTAGAAATTAAAAAAACTTGCGTTTTGGCCACTCTCAGGGATTTTTCGCTATTTTTGGCCATAAATTAACAATAATTTTTCCCCTCCGCACCGAAAAATGTTCGTGGAGGAGACTTCCAGCTAAAATTTTGAGCCGTTACAGATATACTGCTGAATGCCATGCTGATACCTGCATAGAATTGTCGATTTTCCGAAAAAATCTTAGAAAATGTTTCTTATAAATTATTTTCGGCTATATTTTGGCTCAAGCGCCGTATACAAATTTTTTGAACAAATTTTGTCCAATTTTCGAATTTTTCGCGAAACCTCTTATGTTTTTATGTGCTAAAATGAACCAACTCCGTCTATAACGCCGAAAAACGGTGTATTTTACGTTTACGTAGTTTGTAAGCCGAAAAAAGACTTGAATTTTTTTTGGCGCCGACTCCCAAATTTTCGCGCTCTACATGCATAAGTTGACTCTACCCTTCCGCCTAAAAAAATTTCAGGTTTCGACTCTCGATTTTTTGAACAAAAAACACGTTTTTTTCGACTTTTTTTGCATTGGAGGCAATAGTACGAATGACCAAGGGGGTCAGAATCAGGAGGGGTCATCCGGGTGGCGTTGGCCGTAAGCAAACGTGCCTATTGAGGAGTTTTTGTGCATAGCCCCATGAAATAACGATGTTTAGTTTCCTGAGAACAGGGGCGAAAATTTGGGCGAAACTGGATGAAAAGTAAAAACGCATTCAGCAATAACGCTTCAAATTGACCAGAAACTGCCGACTAAGGTAATTAATCACCAATTTTCCTTGGTCATTTTAGCCTGATAAAGCCTTGACCCCTATCTGACCCCCTCCTCAGATCGGTTATTCTATACAGGCACGTAGCTGGCCGTCCTATTTGGGGGGACCAACATCAATTTTGGGGGGACTAAGCCCAAAAAGGCCAAAAATAGCTCAAAATAACGTTTAAAAAGTCCGATTCTTCTGAATTTCGGGGGTTTCAACCCCCCCACCCACTCCCCTATGAGATACATACCTGATTCTATGCACCTATTCTCATCGCGCGTTATTTGCCCTATAAAATACAGCAACGATCTTTTTTGCCCGAAATGTCATCTTTTATGTAAGAAACGGATTAAGTCCAAATTCAAAAAAAATATCGTCAAAACTTTTTCACGCATTCTAAAAAAACATTTTTCATCTGTCTAGCGGAACTGGACTCAAAATTATTTGTTCTTTATTGGCCAAAGTATGGCATTTATCCTTATTTTGGATCACCCTAAATATTAGCTTCTAAATAAATTTTGGTCCGTCATTATATGAATAGCTCTGAAGAGAAGATACGTATGATTTTATAATTGTTTTCGAAAAAGTAAAAAAACATGCGGAACGTACGTGTTCTTGGGGGTTGGGGGTTTGAGCATGGGGTTTGACCCCCTTCAGAATGGCTGCTGACCCCCGAAAAATTGCTGCGACCCCCCCCAGAATTAACGATTTTTTTTGGGATAATTGTGAAAATTTTGCTTTTTTAAAGCGTTTTCAGCTCATTTTTGGCTCAAAAGTCTCAAATTTTTTGGCGATTCGGGCCATATACACATTTTTAACTACACTTGATTCAATTTTCCAGATTTTTTACAAGTTTTTTTTTGAAATTTTATTGTTTTTTTTTGTTCTAGGGAGAGCGAGCGTTGCGTCCGAAACGTGTAAAAACTGGGTTTTTCACGTGTACCCGACTTTTCTAGCCCCAAAAAAGGGCACTTTATAAAAATTTCCCGGTCCTTACACCCCGCCCCGCCTCCCACCCAGAATTCCCATGCCATACATGCACGATGCGGACTGTTGAAAAAATGATGCGAAAAATGCGGTTAATGATTAAAACGATAAAATGCAAGTCAGAACATATTATGATTGGAAGATAGGAGTAATAAAAAGAATAGATGGTCTTACGTATTAAAAAAAATCAAGTTTAATGTGTGCAATATGGCGTTTAGGTGCTTAAATGAGTATAAGGTGTGCTTTAATATAATTAAAAACTAAAGCAATGCATGAAATAATGAATTTGTAATGGTTAAATGCTCTAAAATAGAATGACTGTGAAATAACTAATAATTCGGCGCGTAAGTAATATAAAATGATAAAATTTGTTTCAAGATAAGTAACGAGATATACGAGTGCTGAGATGAAGATATATAACATTACAAAATGAGGCGAAATGTAAAATAGCTTTTTGCCTGAAAGTTACTATTCCGAGTTCTGTATTTGCTATTTATTTGCTTACATACGCTAATAACAGAAGATGAAAAAAAGAAGAAAAATAAATAAATGAAATAAAAAAAAATAAAATAAAATAAATAAATTAATAAATGAATGAATGAATAAATAAATGAATAAATAAATAAATAAAAGGTAAATAAATAAAGTAGCATATTATTAGCTCTTAGAAACATAAATCTTTCAGGTAGTGGCGGATACATGATTTTCTGACAAGGGGAGGGGCGGCGGGACCCAAAATTTCCCTAAAAGTATCAAACATTGTGTAAATATTCGTGTATTATGCTCAAAGTATTGGTTTTTAGCCGTCTCTTAATAGGCAGAATTATTTCTGATAAGAAAAAAGTGAAAAATTTTCGAAATTTTCAAAAGTTTTTCTAAAGAAAAACTCGTAAAATTATTGCAGAAATCGACACAAATCGCCGAAAAACAGTCTAGAAATTATTGTAGGAACTACAAGATCTTTACCTTGTACAAAAAGTAGTCTTCTAACGTAAATTTAACTATTTCAGAGCGCCAACTTTGTTATTCATGTTGTCTTATTTAACATTTTGTTCTGTATTTATTGCTTTTTATTTTTGTTTTTACGCTTCTTGCGTTTCTTTGATTTATTTTACTTTTATTATTGTTTTTTGTACATTTTTTCAACTTTCTTTTACTTTTTGCTGTACGCATACACTTTTGAGGTTTTATTTTAATTTTACGTCTTATATGTTTATATTTGTGCGTATTTGTCGTTTTTTCTTATTTCTTAATGTGCGATACGTATTTGCTCGCCATTTTCGTTTCAATGCTTTTTAATTTCTGCTTTTACTGATTATAACGCAAAGCTACAAGAGTAAATACGCTGTTAAAGTATCGATTTGCTTTTCTTGAATTTCTTCCTAAAAAATTTTTTAACGTTGCTTGGTTTTTTAAATTTTTCCAAAAAAATAAACGGTGATTTTAAATTAGTGGATTAAGATTAAGTATTGGGATACATTTAAGTGATAATGAAATCGGTAATCCACAATTAAAACGTTTCCAGAAAATATTAAGTTTTCGTGTTTATTCTTGAGTTCATTGTTGAGTGTTTTTTGATCATTTTTATGGAATGAAAACTAATTATTTTTTATTATTAACAGCTACATAAAAGTACGGAATTAATGATCTTTTCTGTTTGATAATTAATTAAGTAGTTATGTAATTATTTAATTATTTGAATGATTTATTTAATTATTTGCTCTTTTGTTAAATAATTAATTAATTAATTAATTTATTTATTTATTTTTGTCACTTTTTTTACTTTAATTGTATTTTTAATTTTTAGCTCTATTTGGGTATTGTTCTTGCGGTCGTGGTCATATTGACCGGATGCTTTCAATACTTTCAAGAAGCGAAAAGCTCCAAGATTATGGAATCGTTCAAAGATATGGTACCGCAGGTGAGTTACTGTTGTGTAAAGCCAAAGTATTGTAGTGTAAAGAGACTGAAAAAAATCAGGTACGAAAGCAGCGAGTTTTGAAATTCTTTTTTTCAATTTTTGAATATTTTTATCTTTTAGCATGATGTTCGTGTGTTTTAAAATTTTTACTTATAAATCCTATTTTTGTTTTTAATAACCTGATGCTGCGTATCTTTGTTTTTTTAAATGCGAAATTTTAAACTTTATATTCTTTGCGTCTCTACTTCTTATGTTTAATTTTTACGCTTTTTCCGCGCTGTTACGTTTTTTAGTCGGGCTTGCTGTTTTAAATTTATTCTTGCATCCATTGAAAGCAGTGCACGATTCACCAACAAATTCATTAGCATATTGTTTGATACCTCAGTCTGACGGGTTTTGCAGACGAAGTTATTTTTATGCCAAATTATACTGTAAAACATATATGTAACGGCTGGAAATTGGGGAAGGTTCCGGCCATTTTGAGGTGGGTCCCGGCCATTTTTAGGGGGGTCCCGGCCATTTTTAGGGGTCCCGGCCATTTTTATGGGGGTCCCGGCCATTTTTAGGAGGGTCCCGGCCATTTTTAGGGAGGGTCCAAGCCATTTTTAGGGGGTACGGCCATTTGGAGGGGTCCCGGCGATTTTTAGGGGGGTACATGACCTCCAATTTCTGGCCAAAAACGCCTATGAACGGCCAAAAAATTCTATTTTTTCATATATCGGAGAAGGGGATTAAAGCTTTACTGTCTTTGGGGGGATTGGGGGACATCCGACTTCGGGTGGGGGATCCCCCCACACCCTCCTTCTGTTACATGTATGCTGAAAAAGCACATTCGAATGTGTGAAGTAGAAATCGGATTGGCTTCAAGGATCTGTCCTTGGAGAGCAATGCGGCAGCAGAAAATTTTTACAGGCCACAAATGGGTCAAAAAAATTGTTGATATGGACGAAAAACATTTTCGACGTTTATCAACTAATCACATGTTTTTTAATACCCAAAGTTTGATTCTTTTGTGCAATCAAAAATTGGCCAAAAACTGCCTATATGTACTTTATGTACAAAAATGTACAAAGATCGCTCTTAAAATCTTAGTACGAGCCTCAAAATCTTTGTCCCGTACAGAAAAATTAAAAAGTGCAACTAATTGTATCCACTTGCATGAAAAAATTGCGTAAAAGCAGAAACATTTCTCAAAAACTGAATTCTGGCGTCTTCGTTTCTGGATCCTTGGGGTCAGAATCCAGCGCTTAGAACGATACGTGATCTTATGGGTTTGGGGATTTCTACGCCCCCCCAGAAAGCTTTTCACTCCAAAAACTCTTCCTTTGACTTTGACCTTATATATACATTGTCTAAGTCATTGGTTCAAAATCAAAAATGGAAAGATGCAGTTACTCATTTACAGTATGCCCAAGCTATTCTTAACGAACGGAGTTCTGGAGAAAGCTCGTCCGCTGACCTTTGACATTGTATTCTTAAAATAGTTATTTGGGATGAAAAAATGGAAATGTGTAGCTTCTTTTTTAAAGTATGCCTAAGCTATTTATTCGCAACGGGGTTGTGAAAAAAAGTACGTCCGTTGACCTTTGACTTTTGACCTTTTATTATTCGGTTAGTTATTTTGAATCCAAAATAGAAATATATGGCTTCTCATTCGCATTATGCCCAAGTTATTCACAATGGAGCTGCGAAGACAGCTCGTCGATTGACCTCTAACCTTTGACCTTTTTATTATTTAATGAATTCAAAATTGTAATATATAGCTTCTCGTTTGCACTATGCCCAAGTTATTCGTAACGAGCTGTGATGAAAGTTCGTCGATTGATCTCTAACCTTTGACCTTTTATTATTTAGTTAGATACATATTTTGAATCCAAAATGGAAATATATAGCTTGTCATTTGCACTATGCTCAAGTTATTCGTAAAGAGCTGCGATGAAAGCTCGTCGATAGACCTCTAACCTTTGTCCTTTTATTATTTAGTTCGATATTTTGAATTCAAAATACTAATATATAGCTTCCCATTTGCAGTAAGCCCAAGTTATTCGTAACGAGCTGTGATGAAAGCTCGTCGATGACCTTTAACCTTTGACCTTTATATTCCGAAGCTAGTTATTTAGAATAAAAAATTTAAACATGTAGCTTCCCATTTACAGTATGCCCAAGTTATTCGTAACGGAGCTTTGAAGACCATCCGTAGCGAAGATTTGGTTGTTGGCGATTTGGTCGAAATTAAGGGCGGCGATCGTATACCAGCCGACGTCCGGATTATATCGTCCAATGGATTTAAGGTTAATTTTTCGGTTTATTTAGTTTTCTAAATTAAGAAATTTCAAATTTTAAAATAATTTTAAATTCACTGAATTTTCCTTAATCATTCTCAAAGTTTAACTCTTTGGAATGGCTTAATATCCTTAAATGGATTTAAGACACATTTTTCGGATTTTAGTCTTTAAATTTCGAGATTTAAATTTGAAAAATTTTCTAAACTTCGCCGAATTTTTTAAGAAGTTATTCCTAAAATTTGAGTCTTTGAACTTTTTTTACATCGCCCGATTGATTTGAAACACATTTTTGTTTTGTTTTTTTTAGTTTTTTAAGTTTTGCTATTTCAAATTTTAAAATTATTTAAACTTCTTTAATTTTTATTCATTATATTATAAAATTTAAAGCGTTTGAAAATATTTTTTCTGATATATTCATTATTTTTAATACGGTTCCCTTGCATCACTTCGTTCTCGCCCTATTTAAAACAGGCACGCAGCTCTGGGGAGGAATGGGGGGGTCCGGACCCCCCAGAAATTCAGGAAAAACCGGGAAAATATGACTTCTTAAACGTTATTTTGTGCTATTTTTGGCCTTTTTGGACCCCGGACCCCAAAAAATTGGTGTTGGTACCCCCAGAAATAGGACGGCCAGCTACGTGCCTGTTTAAAAACGTAAGAAATGCTTTTAAAAACATCTAGCTATAAAAAATGTTACATACGATTTCGGGGCATTTTGACGATAAATTTTGAGGAGCTACGCGTCTTTAGACCGGGCGTCCTCTCAAAGATCCCTGAATTTTGAATGATTCAAATATCCCCGTACAATGTAATGGCAATATATGATCTGGGGGTGGGGTAGGGGGTTTTCACCCCCTCTCCCAGAAAATAGACATTTATTAGCTCAAGATTTTCGGGAGAGATGATATGAGTTTTATATCTCCGGCCAAAAATGGCAAACAAAAGTGCTCGGGGATGAGTGACTTTGGTTGACGATATTGTGCGAACGATTTTATGGCGTATTTCCGATTTTGGCACATTTCATTTCTGTAGGGCTAGCGCATTGGGGATGGTGGATATGCCAAGCAGAATTGGTCGTCCTCCATCTCTCCGAACAGCTGAGATCTTTTTTATCGCGCCCCCTCCCCATTTTTGGTAGAAACTTGTATTTTTTAACCATATTTTACTAGTTCTTTTTGCTATTCTAGCCCAAAATTGGAAGGATATCCCGAAAATTTGAGCCATAATCGTACATGCACAGCATGGGAATTCTGGGGAGGGGCGGTTAAATTATAATGTGCCTTTTTGGGTCCGAAAACGGCAGGTACGCGTCAAAAAACATCGTTTTTAAGCATTTCTGACGATGTTCTATCTTTCGTGAGCAATCAACACGTCGGAACAAATGAACAAAATATAATCAAAATTGAGTATAATGGCGCGAAACGCCAAAAATTTGCCATTTTTGAGCAAATAGATTACTAAAAACGCTTAAAAAGCATCTTTTCTACAAATTTTCAGAAAATATTTGGTATCTTTCAAAAAATCGCTAATGCTGGGAGGATTGAAAAAATTTTTCGGGGGGGGGTGCAAATTTTTCTGGGGGGTGAAAACTCCCTAACCCCACATATCATGTATTACCATTACGTTGAATGGGAATTATCCATATTCTCGTGTAACGTATGTACATGTATAGTTCAGATGATGTAAATTGAGCAGGATGAGACCATATCAATGAGTATTATTACTCCTTATTCAGTATGTAAGTGCTTAAATTTCTTGTATGAGGTAGTCGGTGTTTTGCAGTGTGTTGTTGTGGTTTTATTTCCTATTATTCATTGCAAATTTTGCACAGAAATTAATATTTTTATTATGTAAAAAAATTATTATTTATTCTTATATTTTTATCTTTTATTGTTTAATGCGTATTTCTGTCTAAAAGGGCAACAAGCGTCTCAAATTTCTGTCAACATTTTTTTTGCTCAAAAGTTGAGCAGCAGCATTTTTTTCAGCATTACTTCCACTAGCGCTGATGCTAATGAAAATTTGTTCTATTAGCACGGGAGGGCTTACATTAGCACGCTAGTTTTTCACTTGTATAATAGTTATGGTGTCATTGATGCATGCCGTACAAGAGCATGGGGGTGAGAGGGGGTTTTATACTCCCCCTGAGCTCTGAAAAATTGACAGCTATACAGCCATTCTGGTCGAAAAACCTATGGAAAATATTACAAATCTGGCGCGAAGCGCCGAAAATTTCGAAATTTGAAGATGTGTAGGGCAGAGACGTGTAATCTTATCCACCTTCCCCTTTCGTTACCTTTAGAATTTTTTCAGTCAAGGGGGGGCCGCCGCCCCCTTAAATACGGCCCTGTATGTACATAATTATATATTTTTTATTTTAGCCATAATTTAAACCTCCTTTTCAAAGCTAATTAGTTCAATTTCATTAATCTAATTTCGTATTGCTAATTTTGACTAAATAACAACTAATAAATTTCGCTTAAGCCGTAAGTTTGAATACATATTAATTATTTAAGGTCGACAATTCGTCATTGACTGGCGAATCGGAGCCTCAGTCGAGGGCCGCCGAGTGCACTAACGAAAATCCGCTCGAAACGCGAAATTTGGCGTTCTTTTCAACGAGCGCCGTTGAGGGTACAACATAAGTTGTAAAGCGTAAAATTGAAAAAATACGCGAAAAATTATAATTCAACAAAAAATTTAAAAAATAAGAAAATAAAAATACTAGATAAATAACACGATTTTTTCTCAATAAACTTTTGTTATAATATTACTATTAAACAAAAATTCGGAATCAAGTGTAAAATGTAAAGTTGAAGAAATCAAATCAAGTCGAAATACAGGCTGAATGATCATTACATCTCGTATAAAAAATCGGACTATATCATGGATTGATCAAATAAATTGATCGGACCGCTGTACAATGAGTGGGCGAAGATCGTTTAAATGAATTCTTTAGAACGTGTAGACTAGGGGTTAATACGATTCGAGCTGTCAACTGAATACAATTTTAAGTTAGTTGAATAAAAAATGGAAAACTAAATGTTGAAAAATAATAAATTCTCTCAATACATTAATTATAATCATACACGATTTTTTCATCATATATCATTCTTTTCTAATCAGGCACATAGCTGGCCCTCCTATTTTGGGGGGACCAACACTAATTTCTGGGGGGTCTAAGCCAAAAATAGCACAAAATAACGGGTAAAAAGTCCTATTTTTCCGGTTTTTTTTCTGAATTTGGGGGGTCCAACCCCCCTGAACCCCCCACAGCTAGGTGCCTGCTTCTAATACATTAACTTCCGTTTTTTGGCTATTTTTGCGCCGAAATCACTAAAAACTTACTATTTGTGACACAAACCGCTCGACAGTACTAAATTCTTGGACCCTTCAGCGGGGGAGGGGGTAATATTCGCTCCAACTCTTCCCTATGACGTGATTATGTGTTTCACAACCCCGCCGCCTGCCACCGGCAAATACATTCATCAGTTTATCACCCCTTCCATCCCCACCCAGAATTTTCGATTTTCAAAAAAAAATCGGAAAAAATAATCCAGTTTTAAGCATTTTTTGTTTCAAGAGTACCTATTCTTCTATCCATTTTTGACTAGTTTCGCTCAACTTTATTGGATTTTTCTAAAAAATTTATTTTTTTCCATCGTCTAGAAATAAACATTATTGCCTGAAATGTCAAAAAATTGTTATTTTGAGTCGGAAAAGGTAGTTTAAAATTTTTTTCATCCTCTGCCCACTAGAGATCCCAGTCTATGCATTTATGTACTTAAGTAGTGCTGTATGGACATTCATAAAACATTTTGTAAGCGACAATTCGATGAAAAAATTAAAAATACATAATCATATATGTAAGTTATAAATAGATAGGTAGGCACTTTAGCGAAAACAAGCTGATTCTTCGAAAGAAATTTTTGAAATAAATTTTAGCATTCCAGATTGCAAGTCAGTTTTTGGTTAAGCGTATAAGATGTTACTCAATTCGATTCACGTTTTTAATCGCATTCATACATCAAAATTTTGGGGGAGTCAGCTGGCGACTTTTAAGAGAGGGGTAAATGCCCCCCGAATTTAAATCCGGAATGGAAAAATAGGCACGTAGCCGGCCGTCCTATTTCGGGGGGACCAACACCAATTTTTGAGGGGACTAAGCCCAAAAAAGCCAAAAATAGTACAAAATAACGTGAGTCCTATTTTTCCGATTTTTCAGAATTTTGGGGGGGGGGCAGTGATACATACGTGCCTGGAAAAAAAGATACTTAAAAATGGCCTCAAATGCAAAATTTGGCCAAAAAGGGTGGCGGCAAAAATCTCTGACCTTGAGATTCAGGAGACGACCTACTTTAGATAAGGTATCTCAGGCACGTACATATGTAGCTGGCCGTCCTATTCCGGGAGACCAACACCAATTTTGGGGGAACTAAGCCCAAAAAGGCCAAAAATAGTACAGAATAACGTTTAAAAAGTCCTATTTTTCCGATTTTTTCTGAATTTCGGGGTCCGAACCCCTCCTCCTTGTCCCCCCAGAGACACGTGCATACATGATCTTGGGGGCTTTGGGGGGGTTTCACCTACCTGCAGAATCATTTTTCACCCCCGCGAAAAATTTTCACCCCCAGAATTGGCGATTTTTCAAAAGTTTTCTAAACTTACCTGAAAATTGGTAGAAAAAGTGTCCTTTTAAGGGTTTTTGGCTATCTATTTGCTCAAAATCGCCAAATTTTCGGCGCTTCGCGTTATATATTCATGTTTTAAGCGATATATTGGTCAATTTATTCGACTTTTCTCGAAATTTTTTCATGATTTCATGCTCTAGAAGGATAGAGTATCGTCAGAAACGCCAAAAAAACGATGTTTTTTAACGCGTACCGGTCATTTTTGGGCCCAAAAAAGGCACTTTAGGTTTTCACCCCCCCCCCCAGAATTCCCATACTGTGCATGTATGGACACGTGCCTGATGGATTCCCGATGCCATTATGTCTTAAATTTATGATCGCATTGATCGCACACAAGCAATTTTACAGTATAAAGCAAACGCTTATTGTAGGCGATAAAAAGATAAAATTGAAACAAAAATTATGAAAATCAAAAATTGTGATAAAAATAAAAATTCAGATAAATTGAAATAAGTAAAAAGTTTCTAAATAAGAATAAAATATTTCAGATTGTATAGTAGAAAGTAAAATATCAAAATATTAAGTATAAAATCTGGCATGGGTGGGCAAGATAGCAATCTAGTATAAAATATTTCAAGAAATTCGAAAACGGTCAAATTAGTAGATCTAGGTAGTACAAAACATGCGTTTTTATTAAATAAAATATTAATATTGTTATCTTTTTTATGCGCGTTAAAATGTCATTCTTTAGGTCAGAAGGTAGACGAATTCAAATCTAAGAAAAACATTTCGAAAAAAACGTTCGCTTTTAACAATATATATACATACATATATATATATATATATATATATATATATATATATATATATATATATATATATATATATATATATATATATATATATATATATATATATATATATATATATATATATATATGTGTGTGTATATATAAATATATATATATATATATATATATATATATATATATATATATATATATATATATATATATATACAGTACGCGCCTGGAATTTTGCATGCGCAGTCTCCATTAACTTTTGTTGCAGTCGGATTTTAGTGAGCCGACCTCAGTGGCCATTAGTGGGCCGCTGTTAAGCACTTGCAGCCGATTGACGGACTGCTTTTGAACTACTGCGGCCATTCGTGGACAGCAGTGGCCGTTGGATGCTGACTGCAGTTACTTTACTGTAAGTACGGAATCATGTTTAGTATCGCTGCTAGCATATTGCGTTATTTGTCGCACAAACGGGAAAAAAATTTTCTCAATCTGCTTTGATTTTTCGCATGCCTGCGTTTCAAAAGTGTGTGCATGCAGTAGGTCCAGTCCGAGAAAAAAGGTAAAAATAGATTGGAATTTTTGTGCATATCATTATAATTCTCATTTCCTCCATTGGAATCTCATCTAAGAGATAATGGGCATAAAAATTAAGGAGAATAGTATTTCCTGTGTGCGATCAATTGCACATTGCTCTACAGCAAAAGAGCATTTTAAATTTGATTTCAGGCTGAGAGCGTTCCGCGTTTTAAAACACAAATATGACCAATAAATAGTAAAAGATTTGATAATCATAAGCCCAAAAGCCCGAAATTTCTTTTGCCCCTTTATAAGCCCAGATTTTACTTAAAAATAGCAAATTTGTCAAAATTTCCAGCGCTTCGCGCCAGATTTCTTATATTCTATCTATTTTCTTACCTTAGAAGCCCAGATTTTACTTTAACAATAGCAAATTGGTCAAAAATCTTTGGTGCTTTGCGCCGATTTATTATTTTCTGTATTAGTTTTCTTTACAAAACTGCAAAATTAAATGCAAAGAAAAGAATTTCGAAATGTTTTGGAGTCAAGCTGTAATTTGATATTGAGAAATTAGTCATACCGATAGGTTAAAAGATAGAATTTTGATATCTAAATTTGAAATCAAGCACAAAAATTTGTGAATTTTTTAAATTTTTCACTTCACCATGGAATAGATCTTGTCGACAAATGCTCAAAAATGCCATTATTTTCGCGTATCTCCTAATGGTTGCCGAGATAAAGGACTTCAAAAATTTTGGCCCTTCCCCCCCCCCCCCCCCCCCCCCCCGAATTAAAATCCTAGTTACGCCCCTGGTCTAAGCTAAATATAAAATTTAAAAAAATAGTGAAAACAGATGACAAATAGTTTTGCAAATTAATCGTAATTCATGCATAGTGCGCTGATTTATTTTTGGTTGCAATATTTCGATTCATTCCCACTTAAGTTAAGTTGAAATTCAACACTCGGTTACTACACTTTTTGCGCAGGAGATTCAAGTTTTAGGCACAGCCTGTTGCAAACGCCAGCTAATTCGCTATCTGATCAGTAGAATTAATGCGTCCTCAGTCAAACAGAGAGCAGGGAACACGAGCAAAATCTTTTTGAGCTTGTGTATTAGAATATCAGGAGGTAAAAATTTGTTGTAGTATTTTCAAGCTTTGTGTTGAATACATGTATGTGCAGGTGCATGTTCGCTGAATAGAATAAATACAAAATGGTAGATACGCATATAAAGTACTTTAATTGAACAAGAAAAATTGTGAAGGAAGTTGGGTGGTCAGAATAAAATTTGCGCGAAATAATAGAATGGGCAATATATTTTTAACTATATGCTTGCCTGGGGAAACAGACATTATATGATGTATTTCGCTTCTGAACTGATTATATTATTGATGTACATATTGTATATGAATATATGAAAAAAGCGAAAATACAAAATATCTTGGAAAGCGGATAATCAGGAGCTTTTTATCAATTTTTTATTTTAAAGGCATTACGATATTTATTGTTTGGTTTATTTTAACAAAAATTTTATGATGTACAATTAATTTGCAAAACTATTTGTCATCCATATTTCACTATTTTGTTGCATTTTATATTTAGCTTAGACTTTACAGTCACTCACTATTCATTCTCTCTTCCCAATTTTGCAATATAAGAGTGAAAAATATGGTTTTTTAGAAGAAGGAAAATACCCTTTTGAAAAACCTTTTCCTCCAAAAAATTAGAGCAATTTGCTTTGATTTTATTGCTAATTTTCATTTAATCGAAAAGACGCGCTTTTTAAAATCATATAAATAATGGCAAAAGAAATTTCGTGCTTATGATTTTTTAAATCTTTTACTCTTTATTGGCCATGAATTTGTTTTAAACGCGGAACGCTCTCAGCCTGAATTAATTTTAAAATGCTCTTTTGCTGCAGAGCAATATGCAATCGATCGCTGCCCATTATCTCTTAGATGAGATTCCAATGGAGGAAACGAGAATTATAATGATATGCACGAAAATTCCAATCTATTTTTACCTTTTTTTTCTCGGACTGGACCTGCTGCAAGCACACACTTTTGAAACGCAGGCATGTGAAAAATCAAAGCACATTGAGAAAATTTTTTCCCGTTTGTGCGACAAATAACGCAATATGCTAGCAGCGATACTATACATGTTTCCGTACTTACAGTAGAGTAACTGCAGTCAGCATCCAACGGCCACTGCAGTCCACAAACAGCCACAGTAGTTCGAAAGCAGTCCGTCAATCGGCTGCAAGTGCTTAACAGCGGCCCACTAATGGCCACTGAGGTCCGCTCGCTAAAATCCGACTGCAACAAAAGTTAATGGAGACTGCACATGCAAAATTCCAGGCGCATACTGTATATATATATATATATATATATATATATATATATATATATATATATATATATATATATATATATATATATATATATATATATATATATATATATATATATATATATATATATATTAAGGGGGGTCATTCACTATAATTTAACAAAAAATTGCAAAAACCGTAAGACTATCCAAAAAATTCATACTTTACAATAAATTGACCTGGCTGGCAGAACTTTTGGCTAACCGAGCTGTATTTTTTCGCTATAAAATCAAAATTATCCCTTATCCCAGCAGCGACTTTTGTATGACCAAAATCACCTGACAGCACCCATTTTGTTCAAAATTTGGGGGAGGGCTAATACACCCCCTCTCACCTCTCCCTATGCCCTTGTGTGAAATCTAGTATAAAATATTTTCAAATGAATAAAAATAAATCAAAATATTAGAATAATATTAAATATAATGAAATAAAACGCAGAAGTGATTGAGTTTCAATTTTTTAAGGACGCGCCAAGGGAATAGTAGTGAATACGGGCGACGGGACGTGCATGGGCCGCATAGCCCATTTGGCCTCGGGCCTCGAAACGGGCGACACGCCAATCGCCCGCGAAATCGCCCACTTCATCCACATTATCACCGGCGTCGCCGTCGCGTTGGGAATAGTGTTTTTCATAGTGGCCCTGGCCCAAAATTATCCTTGGCTCAGCGCTGTCATTTTTCTCATCGGCATCATCGTGGCCAACGTGCCCGAGGGCCTATTGGCTACCGTAACGGTAATACAATTTTGAAGAATAAAAAATGCACGGAAACTGACCAAAGTACAGTGCTCGCCACACCTGGGCGTGTGGGGTTCTGGGGTATGCCCCCCCCGATAAAGCAAAATATCCCCCCAGAAACCAAAATACCCCTTCCCCAGAATTCAATTCTTCGAAATTTTTTTCTCGTTTTTCACAGTTTTTTGATGCCAATAGATAGCGCTCGATGAGAAACGTTAAAAAATTGTGTTTCTCGTCATACCATCACTTTTAAGGCCATTTTTTGACCTTTGAAAAGCTTCCACCCCATCCCCAGAATTTTGGTGCTGTTCACGTATGGTGCCCGCCATGAAGGTTGACGCAATATCGTTATCAGATTAATGTTAGATGATGCGTCGCGTGCGCCGCGTTTTGATTTATTCTCTATCAACTTGTTCTTTATCACACAGCATATTATCCTACACCATGCCGTTAATGCGACGACGAACAGGCACGTATCTCTGAGGAAATGGGGGGTCGGACCCCTCCCCCGCCAAAATTCAAAAAAATCGGGAAAATAGGACTTTTTAAACCTTATTTTGTGCTGTTTTTGGCTTTTTTAGGTTGAGTCCCTTAAAAATTGGTTCTCCCAAAATAGGACGCCCAGCTACGTGCCTGACGAGCGTCAACAAGAAGGGCCCACGTGAATCCCACGCGCTTCCTTTTTGCTGATGCTATGAATAGCTAAATCGCTCTACCTGCGTCACCGCTTTAGCGGCATCATACAGGTGGTGTTGGCCCCCTCCCCCAAAATAGGACGGCCAGCTACGTGGCTGACGACGAATTGAGCTATTAATTGTGTCAACAAAAAGGAAGCGCGCACGTGAATCCCACGCGCTACCTTTTTGATGATGCTATTAATAGCTAAATCGCTCCGCCTATGTACGTCACCGCATTAGCGGCATGATACAGGTGGTGTTGGTCCCCCAAAATAGGACGGCCAGCTGCGTGCCTGACGACGAATTTAGCTATTCATAGCGTCAACAAAAGGAAGCGCGCGCGTGAATCCCACGCGCTTCCTTTTTGTTGATGCTATTAATAGCTAAAGTGCTTCGCCTGCGTTACCGCATTAACGGCACGATACGGGATGATATGCCGTAATAAAAGAAGTTGATAGAGAATAATGGACAAAACGCGGCGCTCGCGACGCCCCATCTACATACTATGAATTTGACAATAATGGAGCGTCAACTTTCGTGGCGTGGCGAGCACTGTAAAACTAAATATCAAAAGCTAAAGAAAAAAACGTAAAAAATGGTAGAAAAACACATAAAAAATGGCTTTAAACGTATTCTTCGCCAAAAGTCGATGCGATATCTTGAAAATCACATTCTTAGTTTGGGGCCATCACCTATTTTCCTCTTTTACGCATGCATCGGAATAATCAGAGACAGCTGACATAATATTTCCCATAAGGATACGGTGTAACCGATGATCAAATCACAATTGTGCACAGCCCGAGAAATCCTTGCAATACGCTTGAAAATGTTTTATGTGTACCTACAAAAAGGAATATATCTGACCAGGTAACACATAGGATGATAAAGATTAATCAAAGATTTAAAGATTGATTAAAGTTCAAGACTTTTCGACTGTCAAGGAAATGAATGAGAATATCGTTGGAAATTTTCAAAAAATAATGCTTAATAAAGACAAAAATGATTTGAATATTCGTACATAAATTTTTCAGTTTTTCACATAATGTCGCCAGCTTATTTTTATTTACACTCCTTTTTACCAAAAGTATCTAAAATTGTGAAGCTTTTGGCCCAAATTATTGAGCACTCTCTTAAATCCGGCTCGATATCATACATGCACATAGGGGTGAGGGGTAATACCATATATGCACAAGATAGGAATTCTGGGGGGTGTGAAATTATAAAGTGCCTTTTTCGGGTCCAAAAATGGTAGGTACGCGTTAAAAACATCGTTTTTCGGCGTTTCTGATGATGCTCTATCTTTCTAGAGCATAAAAACATCAAAAATTTCGAACAAAGTCAAAAAAGTCGGAACAAATTGTACCAAATATAGTCAAAATGTGATTACCCATAATGGTACGAAGCGCCGAAAATCGGGCACTTTTGAGCAAATAAACAGCTAAACGCTTAAAAAACATCTTTTCTACAAATTTTTAGAAAATTTCAATAACTTTCAATAAATCGCTAATTCTTAGGGTGTTTAAAAATTTTTTGCGGAGGGGGATGAAACCCCCTTCAAACCCTTAAGATCATGTATGGGTGTTAATCCCGCTCAAGGGTCAGTTAGACAAGTACTGTCCGGCGATTTTTGAGCTGACGGAACGTTTTTTGCTCCATTTTTGAGATTGAAAGTGGTAATAATTGCAAAAAAATGTCGGCGCTAAGCGATATAATGCAGTCGAAATGGACTAAAAATGCTTTAAAAATGCGATATTACCACGGAAAAACGTTTTGTAGGCTATTTTGACCACTTCAGTACGTTAACCAGCCAAAAATCGTGAAATTTTAATATGCTATTTAGGATTTCTGGAATTTTACCCCCCAGCCCCTGTGAACCCTGGCCTTGTTTATCTATGCTCAATATGTAAATGTGAATATATTTTCGATCTTTCATTCTGGCCATATTTTTAGTCTAACTGATTTGGAGATTCAAAACTAGAATTAAGATGGTTAAGTTGCCTTCAAATAACGGATTCGGGCTCGTAAAACGTTCTGCAATTCTTTTCCGAGCCTATGATTACGGGTTGATAATCAGGCACGTAGCTGGCCGTCCTATTTTGGGGGAATAACACCAATTTCGGGGGACTATGCCCAAAACGGCCGAAAATAGCACAACGTTTAAAAAGTCCTATTTTTCCGATTTTTCTGCATATTTTTTGGGGGGGGGGGATTTCCGAACCAGTGTTTTTTTTTTAACTCGGCAAAGATTTTCCCCGATGTACAAAGACTTTTCGGGACCGTCTTTGTACATGTACAAAGATTTTTACGCGCATGCACTCCACACTCTAAGCGTTTTTCAACGCAGAGTTATGAGCATACATGTAAGAGGGGGATGGGTGCCCCCACCCAGTCGGACGTTCCCTCCCACCAAAGCCAGATAATGTTTTACACGCCCCTCCCCAATTCTTGTAAAATTCGAATTTTTCGCCCGTGTTTAGGCGTTTTTTGGCCGTTTTTGGCCAAAAGTTGCATGTCATCATAAGCCCCCTGAAAAAAATGGCCGTTACTCCCCAAATTTCGAGCCGTTACATGTATGGTTATAAGGAAATCGAATAGGCCTTGTTTAATTGCCAGCTTTAATGGATTAATTTTATTCATTTTAAACCTAATTATTTTTGAGTTTCAGCTGCACAGCAATATTTCAAAAAGCCTATTGTTGTTATGTGAATGAAAATTTAAAAACCTAAGTTTGACAGTTTTCACTAAAATGCAACTTTTTACTATGAAAGCAGAACAGTCCGCGCTGGTCCTTCCTCCATCCTCCCAAAGTCGGAAAATTTTTGACCCCTGACCCCGATGTTTTGCGGAAAAGTGCGTTTTTTGGCAGTGTTTAGGTTTTCTCGACATTTTTTGACCCAAAAATGGGGTCATTTTTACCCCCTCCCGCAAATGGCCGGGACTCCGCTCCCGAAATTTCGAGCCGTTTCAAAAAAACGGGCTACGAGGCTATTTTTCGAGGGTGTGGGCAGGGGGGTCAGTAGACTTCTATTTTTCACCAGAAATGACAAAAACAGCTGAAAATGGTCTTAAAACGCATTTTTTGCCCAATAAGTCTAGTGGGAAGCTTAAAAAGCTTAGTTTTCCGGAAGATGAGCGAGGTGGACTTGTGGATCCCAAATTTGACTGAATTTTTTTATATCAATTCCTATATTTTTCTCATTTTAGTGATTCAGATAATTTTAACCTCATTTCTCCTTTTCCCCTTTCCATCAGCTGTTAAAATTTTGAATAGATCTCACAAATATGTGTAAACTAGGTTAGTTTGAGAAAACCTTACAGTAACAGTAATACCCATACATTCACAGCATTGGAATTCTGGGGGGGGGTTGAAAACCTAAAGTGCTTTTTTTGGGCCCAAAAATGGCCGGTACGCGTTAAAAAACATCGTTTTTTCGGCGTTTCTGACGATACTCTAGAGCATAAAATCAGGAAAAAAATTTCGAAAAAAGTCGAATAAATTGACCAATATATCGCTTAAAACATGAATATATGGCGCGAAGCAGTGTTTTTTTTTGTACAAGGTCCGTTTGTACATGTACAAAGATGGTCCCCAAAAGTCTTTGTACATTTTGTACATGCAAATTTTTGTGTACTATAATAAAGTACAGTAGCGATTTTAGTGTGGTAAAACAGGGTTTTCGATCTTTGTTAGTGTATTTCAGCTAATTTCTGGGTTTCTGACGCCAAAAATTACTAAAAATTATCTGAAAACGGCGCGAAGCGCCGAAAAATGTTGACATTTTTCCATTCTAAATGCAAATTCTGCCATTTGAAAGATATATAGGACAAATAATTTATCAGTTCGGAGCGAAGCGCCGAAAAATTGTCGGAATTTTACATCTTTTTACAGTTTTTGTCTTCCTAATAATTTTTGTACATTTTGTACACACAAAATTTTTGGGCACTATAATATGGTATAGCAGCGACTTTAGTGTGGTAAAACAGAGTTCTTCGACTTTTCGTAGTGTGTTTCAGCTAATTTCTGGGTCTCTAAGGGCAAAAATCACTAAGAATCGTCTTGAAACGGCGCGTAGCGCTGAAAAATTTGACATTTTTACTTTTGAAATGCAATTTCTGTCATTATAAAGACATATAGAACACACAATTACTCATTTCGGCGCGAAGCGCCGAAATTTTTTCGAATTTTAGACCTTTTTTGCAATTTTTGTCTTCCCAAAAATCTTTGTACATGTACAAAGACGGTCCCGAAAAGTCTTTGTACTTCGGGAAAAATCTTTGCCGAGTACAAAAAAAAACCGTGGCGCGAAGCGCCGAAAATTTGGCGATTTTGAGCAAATAGATAGCCAAAAACCCTTAAAAAGACACTTTTTCTACCAATTTTCAGGTAAGTTTAGGAGACTTTTGTAAAATCGCCAATTCTGGGGGGGAGGTGAAAAATTTTTTGCGGGAAGTGAAAAATGATTCTGCGGGGGGTGAAAACCTTTCCCCAAACTTCCTCCCCAAGATCATGTATGGTAATACCACCATATGCATTTGTCCTATAGTCAGAACGTTTTTAAATTACTTCGGACGCTGTGTGAGTGTAAACCAGAATTTAATTTACCCACGAAGATCAGTAAAAGAAGAAAAGAAAAAATGGTCGATAAAAAATGCATGATTAAATAAATAAACAACCTGCATCAAACCTTCATCCTACTACAGTACGCTAATGCATGCAGCAACAGGCGGATGGGGGGTCATGTCCTGCAAAAGCCCAAAAAGTTTTAGCCCCCTCCCCCAGTTTTTGGTGAAAATTGCGTTTCGGACCTTTTTTGCGTGTTTTTTTGGTCGTTTTTTGCCCAAATTTATAGGTCACCAATCCCTCCCCTAAGAATGTCTCGGAAACCCCACCCGAAATTTCGAGCCGTTACACGTATGGCTATAACGGCTGGAAACCTCGGCTGGGGGTCTGCGACCATTTTAAGACGGGCTGTGGGGGTTCATGACCTCCATTTTTTAGCCAAAAATGCGTAAAAATGGCGAAAGACATGTAAAAATGGCCAAAAATTTTTTTTTGAACGGAGGGGTCAAAACTTTTCTGACTTTGGGGGAAACCTCCGACCTATGCATGCAATTAGGGGTGGGGGAAGGTTGAGGGGGTTTACCCCTCTCCCCCTCCCCGGAGGGACAGCCGGACAGGTACTGTCCGGCGATTTTGAGCTGAACGTTTTTTGCATCATTTTCGAGATCAAAAGCAGTAGAAACGTCAAAACATTTTCCGGCGCTTCGCGCCAGATTAGTACTTTTAAGTACTTTTTATTCGAAAAGCGCCCAAAATTGATAATTTTTTGCGTTTTCTAGTATTAAAATTGATATAACGCAATTAAAATGGAATAAAAATGCTTTTAAATGCGGTATTACCACGAAAAAAACGTTTTACGGACTATTTTGACCATTTTTATCGTTAAAACAGCAAAAAAATCGTTAACGCCAAATTACCGTTTCGGATTTTAGGCATTTCGCCCCGCCCTGCCAACCCCGACCTTGTGCACCTTTGCCCCGACCCCCTGTTACACGAATGGCTACAGTAATCCCAATTTTACAATGCCAAGGTCTGCCTGACCCTAACGGCCAAACGGATGGCTTTGAAGAATTGTTTGGTGAAAAATCTGGAAGCGGTCGAAACGCTCGGGTCGACGTCGACGATTTGTTCGGACAAGACGGGAACTTTGACCCAAAATCGGATGACCGTCGCGCACGTTTGGTGCGATCGTCTTGTCATCCCCGTCGATACGGCCGTCGATTCGCTGAAAACGGAAGCCTCGGGCGGCGCGGCCTTCTCGGCCCTGATGCGCGTCGCTACGCTTTGTAATAGGGCCGAATTTAAGCCGGGCCAGGTGACCATTTATGATCTTAAGGGGGGTGGGGATTCTTCAACCCCCAGAAAAATTTTCACTCCCCGCTAAAAATTCCTCCCCCCCCCGAAAAATAATTTTTTACCCCCGCAAAATAATTTTTTACCCCCGCAAAACAATTTTTCACCCCCCCCGCGCAAAACAGTTTTCCACCCCCCCCCCACTGCAAAAAATTTTTCCTCCCCATCCCCCGAGAATTGGCACCTTTTTGAAATTTCCCAAAACACTTTATCAATATTCGTAGAAAAGATGTTTTTCAAGCCTTTCATTTGCTCAAAAGTGCCGAATTTTTCGGCGATTTTTGCATGTTTTGACTATATTTTGCTAATTTTTTCCGATTTTTTTGAATTTTTTCGAAATTTCTCATGTTTTTATGTTCTATAAAGACAGAGCATCGTCAAAAACGCTGAAAAACGATGTTTTTAATGCTTACCTACATATGTACCATTTTGGACCCAGAAATGGCATTTTTTAAGTTCACCCCTAGAATTCCCATGCTGTGCATGTATGCAGGTGACCGAATTATTTTGTCAAAATAATAATTAATTAATCAATTGTTTAATTGATAATTTATTGATTACTTAATTATTTAATTAGTTTTAGCTTACTTACTCAAGTGATGATCGATTAATAGAAAAAAATGAAATAAGTTTTGATAAATCGATATTGTAATAATTTTATTAACAAGTAAAATCGCGTTAGTTCTTGCGCGTAATTTATAGGCTTCGTAATAGCAGGCGCGTAGCCGGCCGTCCTATTTTGGGGGGACCAACTCCGATTTTAGGGGGACAAAGTCCAAAAAAGCCAAAAATAGCACAAAATAACGTTTAAAAAGTCCTATTTTTTCTATTTTTCTGAATTTTTGGGGGATGCGAACCTCCCCATCCCCCAGTGATATGTGCCTGCGTAATAGGGCCGAATTTAAGCCGGGCCAGGCGACCAAATTTTTTCGTCGAAATAGTAATAACAAATAAATTACTCGCTTAATTGATTAATTTATTGATTCCTTAATTGATTAATCAAATATTTAATTTGTTTTTTGTTAATTACCCGACTGGCGATCGTTCTGTAGAAAATAATTTATTACGACTTATTTCTTTTACATATATAGAATTTCAATAAATTAGTATTGCAATGATTTTATTAATAAATGAAATCGCCTTAGTTCTTGATTGTTTAATTTATAGGCTTTGCAATAGGGTCGATTTTAAGCCGGGCTAGCGGGTGACCAAATTATTTCCATAAAAATAATAATCAAATTAATTAATTACTCAATCGATTAATTTATTGATTACTTAATTAATTAATTATTTTCAACCGACTTAATCGAGTGATGATCGCTTTATTGATTCAACATCATTCGAAAAGTAAATATAAAATAAAAGTTAATGCATTGATACCCGTTTTACCGATTGCATTCTAATTAATAAATATTTACATATTTTATGATTTTCTCGCTTTATTTTTTGATTGCGTTATTTCAATGCTTTATAATTGGCCGAATTTAAGCCGGGCCAAATCATTTTGTCAAATAATGATAAATGAATAAATTACCTTATTGATTAGTTTTGTGATTCCCCAATTAATCAATCAATTATTTAATTATTTTTGGCTCAATTTTGTTATTTATTAAGAATGAATAAACAAGCACGTATAAAATAAAAATTAATACTACTTGTTCTACTGATTGCATTTTAACTAATGAATGTTTGAATGATTTTTCTACCTAACGAAATCGTGTTCGTTCTTGATTAGGCATTGTTATATGCTGAATTAAAGCGATGTCGGAATAATAAATAAATTAATTACCTAATTGATTAATGAAATTATTTATTGATTTATTAATTGATTATTTTAGCTTAATTAATAAAATCAATGTTTTTTTATTTATTCGTCAATGAATAAGCAAATGCGATAAAAATAACTAATTACTGCTTTTTCTACCGATTGGATTTTAACTAATGAATATTGTGATGATTTTATTTATTAATTAAATCGAAGTAGTTTTAGATTATAAACTTGATAGGCTTTTTATTACGGCCGATTTTGAGCCGGTTCAGGTGTTTACCGGAATTTTCAGTGGAAATACACTATTTAATGACTACATAAAAAATTAATTAGTACCTGGCTTAATTTCTTGATTGATAATTGTTGTGTTAAAAGATTTTTATTAAATACGAAGCATTGTATTATGTTTAAAATGTGCAATTTAATTCTTTTTTCATAATTATTCAAATTTTCTTAAATTGCTAACGCTCCTTACTCAGTTTGTCAGTGAGTATTTATACCTTCGTACGTTGACAACAATAATTGACCATTTAAGTCAGTTGTGTGTATATATCATACATGATCTTGGGGGGGTCACCCATCCCCCGCAAAAATTTTTTCACCCCCCGCCCCACCCTGAATTGGCGATTTTTTGAAAGTTCCCTAAAATTTTCGAGCAATTTGTAGAAAAGATATTTTTTAAGCGTTTTTAGCTATCCATTGCTGAAATGTGCCAAATTTTTGGCGCTTCGCGCTATTATGCACATGTTTTGACTACATTTTGCTCAATTTGATCCGACTTTTTTGATCTTTGCCAATTTTTTAATGTTTTTATGCTCTAGAAAGATGGAGCATCGTCAGAAACGCTGAAAAACGATGTTTTTGACGCGTTTCTACCGTTTTTGTGCCAAAAAGGCACATTATAATTTCACCTTCCCTCGGGGGAGAGGGTATTCCCCTCTGAAGGGTCAACAGAAAGCACACTGTCCGACGATTTTGAGCTGACGGAACATTTTTGCACTAATTTTTAGGACAAAAGCATCAATAATGTCAAATTTTTTCCAGCGCTTGGCGCCGGATTCATAATTATACTTACTTTTGAGACATAAAGCAGCAATATTATCTCAAAATTGCCTGAAACACCAAAGTTTCTCGCCAAGTTTTATTCATTTCTGCATTTTTCTGTGTTAAAAGCGATAAAATGCTGTCAAACTGGGCTAAAAAAGCTTTCACATTGAGGTATTTTCGCGTAAAAGCATTTTATATGTTTTTTCGACCATTTTCGTTATTTATGTAAATGGCAAAAAAATCGTGAAGACTAATTTCTTTGGTTTTTTTATTTTTGGGATTTTAACCTCACCCCCTGTCGACCACACCTGGGCGTGGGGGTTTGAGGAGTATGCCTCCCCCTCTCGAGAAACCAAAATACCACCCAGAATTCAATTTTTGTAAGTTTTTTGTTTTTTTTCGCAATTTTTGTTGCCAATGAATAGTGCTCGATGAGAAACATTGAAAAATGGTGTTTTATCGTTATACCACCATTTATAAGGCTATTTTTTGACCTTTGAAAAATATTGCGATAGACAATCACTTATCCTCGTCCTAAAAATGACTCACCTCTCCAAAAAAATTTTGGGCGTTAAAATTGTGATGATGTATTATGCTTTGCGCTATTTTATGTTCTGTTTATTTTTAGTTTTTTATCTTTGCTTCTTACCTTATTGTTATACGCCTTTATTTTGTTTTGTATTCAGTTATATTTTTCTCGTTAATACGTAATTTTGCGCGTGGCCGGCTGTTATGCGGCTATGCGATTAATTTACCGTATTCGTGTAGAAGCAGTATAGTGCTGGCCTCTAAAAAAAACCATTTTCATGTTTTTGGCTTATAACTTCAGAACAAATAGCATTGAAGAAGTCAACAAACACCTATTTTTGACAGCTGCCCTAGGCCTATAACTTGCTGCATGGAAGAATTTTTAAGCGCCATATTTCATAGCAAGCTTGCATGAAATACGAAATTTTGAATAAAAACCACTTCTTCCTAAAAAAAACCATGGGAACTAAAAAAACCACCCCTAAAATGTTATGCGAAGTGCATGGTTGGCAGCGTAAAACAGTGAGTTGACCTTAAATGATCACAATTTAGAAAAAAATTAATTTTTTACGATATTTCCGTTCATTTTATCACATTTATAAAAATCAATAATTTTTTCTGAATTTCATTAAAAGTTCTATAAATTTCACAAATAAAGTCTTCAAGTGATAAAAACGACTCCATGTAAGTCTCTTCTACATCCTATGCAAGAAATCAGTGCAAAATTATGCAACTTGATGAAAAGTAATTTCGTTGCCATGGCAACGTATACTTAGCATTGGTCTTTTTTTAGGTTACAGTGGTTTTTTTTAGGTTACAATCGAACTTTTTTGGCACTTTTTTGGGGTGATTCTTATTTTTTGTGAAAAATAAATATCAGGCATCATGAAAGGTGCTACAAGGCACATTCCTGCTAAGTTTTGTAAAAATTGGCGCTGGTTTTTTTAGGTTACAACTGGTTTTTTTAGGTTTGGCTTTGAAGGTATACTGTAGCTATGTGGATGACATAGGAGAACTAAATTTTTTCTGACATTAGTCTGCAAGGGAGCCTAACGTGAAAACATAAAAGATTCCACTAAATATGAATACGGGTAGAAATACTGACCCTCAAAAATGCTTTAAAAAAATCATAAAAATGGCAATTTTTAGGAACTTTTCGACAAATTTATATCTCAAGTTTCTGAATGATCCGGAAAGCGACCAGGGGTCAGTTGTAATCCTCACGGCATAGCTTGTTCGCCAGTATAATATCATCAGTCATCTCCTTTTGGTTATGGAAAAAAGGGGTGGTTTTTTTAGGTTACAAATCGACTGGTTTTTTTTAGAGGCCAGCACTATATATGACAAGAAAAAAGAAAAAAAAACAATTCGAGAAAAAAATGAAAAAAACACTAAAAATTACAGTTCAAAATGTGAAGATGTGTATACTGGTGTCCGTGAAGGCTCGATATTTTGGATTCAACATTCGGCCATTTGCAGGCTCGTAACTGGCCGTCCTTTTTTGGACCAACGCCAATTTTTGGATAGGTCAAGTCCAAAAAGGCCAAAAATAGCACAGAATAACGTTTAAGAAGTCATAATTTTTCCCATTTTTCTGAATTTTGGGAGGTCAGAACCCCCTCTATTCTCATCCGCCAGATATAATATATACGTGCCTGGCCATTCGGAGGATGCATTTCAATGACTATTTTTGGTCACAAACAGTTAAAAACATCGAAAAATGTTCTAAAAATTGAAGCCTTTTCCCAAAAATAGGGGGGCGATGCACTGTATACGGTTCTAGAGCACAAAAACATAAAAAAATCAAAAAGTCGGAACAAATCGAACACAAAATATAGTCAAAAAATGAGTGTAATGGCGCGAAGCGCCAGTAAATTTGGCATTTTTGAGCAAATGGGTGACTAAAAACGCTTAAAAGCATCTTATCTACAAATTTTCAGAAAATTTTTGGGAACTTTGAAAGAATCGCCAATTCTAGAGGGGGTGAAAAAGATTTTTGCGGGGGGGTTGAAAATTTCTTTGGGTTGAAAGCCCTCCCTAAGCTCATTTAAGGTCCTGTATTTCGAGAACCATTAGGAGATAAACAAAAATTATGGTATTTTGAGCCTTTCTCGACGCGATCTATGTATATTATTGTGAAGAGAAAATTTCAAGAAGGCGAAAAAATTTCCGCTCGATTTAAAATTTGGATACAAAAATCTACTGCCAAACCTATCCGTATGATTAAGTTCTCAAGCTTGACTCAAAAAATGCCGAAACCCCCCCCCCCCACCCTGGTCAGGCATGTATCCTTGGGGAATGGGGGGTCGGTCCCTCCCCCACAATTCAGGAAAATCGGAACAATATGACTTTTTAAAGGTTATTTTGTGCTATTTTTGGCTTTTTCGGGCTTAGTCCCCCCAAAAAATTGGTGTTGGTTCCCCCAAAATAGGACGGCCATTATGTTTTAGCCCCTGGCTAGTTACGCCCCCCATTCAACTCAATATTTTATTTTATATGGAAGTTTCATTCTGCTCTTTTTCTCTATTTTTACGTATTTATTCCGCTTTTTATTTTTAATTTTTTTTTGCTCTTGCAGGATCAAATACCCATTTTGAAACGCGAGTGCATCGGTGATGCGAGCGAATCGGCCTTGTTAAAGTGCGTTCAACTATTTTCGGGCGACGTGCAACAAAGGCGAATGAGGAATCCGAAAATTTGCGAAATTCCCTTCAATTCAACTAATAAATATCAAGTATTTATCGTCTCTGTACGCAATAATGATAGAAAGTCATCAATATTATCAATTAAATGTAAAAAGGAGATAAGAGAAGGAAAAATAAATATAAAAAAATAAATAAACAAATAAATAAATAAATAAATATATAAATAAATAAATAAATAAAAGGTAAATAAATGAGGCATGCTGTACAACATGAAATTATGGAGATACATGTACAACATGGGAATTGAGGAGGAGGGTTAGAGTCAGACCCTGAAAACTTTTAAAAAGTGCCTTTTTCGGGCTAAAAAACGATGGGTACACGTCAAAAACACTTTTTTGAGGTTTCAGACAATGCTTGTTCTCTCTAGAACATAAAAACATTTAAAAAAATTCAGCAAATTGAGTAAATTAAACGAAATGTGGTCAAAAATGTGCATATGACGCGAAGCGCCGAAAATTTGAGATTTTCGAGCCAAAAATTAGCTAAAACGCTTAAAAGGGCACACTTTTTGCAACTTTTACGAAAAATCGACAATTCAGGGGCGGTCGCAGCAATTTTGCGGAGGGTCAGTTGCTATTCTGGGGCGGGTTCAAAACCCTCCCAACCATACATCTAACGGCTCGGAATTGGGGGGATCCCGACCATTTTCAGGGGAGGGGGATTGACCTCCAATTTTTGGCCAAAAAACGCCTTAAAACGGCCAGAAAATCCAATTTTTTCCGAAAATCGAGGGGGTCCAAAATATTCTGGCTCTGGGGATGGGAGGACGTCTGACTTTCTGTGAGGGAATCCCCCATTTCCCCTGTTACATGTACGCCACAACCGCCCCCGCTCCCAAGAACGCGTCTGGTGGGGTCCCCGGCCAATTTTGGGGGTTGGGGTGAGTTCCTCTAATTTTTGGGCAAAAATAGCGAAAACAACTAAAGATGGCCAAAAAACTCAGGTTTTGCCGAAAATCGGCGGTCAAAAATTTCCTCACTTTGGGGACGGGAATCCCTATCTCCCTGTAACACGCATGGTTGTTTAGGATTTGACTTGGTTTTCGACATATTTATGCTTACATTTTTCACAGTTATTTGCCTATTTTGCCGATTTCGTTTTCTTCCCTGATTTTCGTGATAGAATTTCCTTTTTTGTCGCCATTCTTAAACCTTAGAAGAAACTTTAATGCTTCGTTTCTTTGCACTCGTCAAGAAAATATATGGACGCTCAAGTCACATAATTTGAAAATAAATATAATATAAAAAATATAATAAAAACAAAAGAATATAAAAATAAAATTAAAAATTAAAAAATTGTAAAGTTATGGTGTTTTTCCTCCAAATTACCATTTTAAGGCCATTTTTCACCTTTGAAAAAATCTTGCACCCCCCCCCAGAACTTTAGTGCCGCCCACCTATGCTACCATCTATAGCCGAACTCGGATAATGCACGCCCCGTAGGGACCAAGGCCAACGGTGTGCATTAATCGAGTCTGTGTGCATTAAGCAAAGTGTGCGATTTCCACGTTAACTGATAAGTAATCTGTTTGGTATCGCTTTAATATTATGATAGAAGTGATACAACGACCAATGTTGTATTCATCGCTTGTTGCTGTAGAATAAATAGTGTAGTAATATCAATAAAAGCTTTTGTTTTGCATAAGGTAAAATGGTGAGCAATAAGTCACAGTAATCCATGCGTGCATTATCCGAGGTCCGCGTGCTCACTATCCGATGTGTGCATTAAACGTGTAAGCTTATACGCTGATTTATATATACGCTTCCGTCTTATCAGCGCAGTGTGCATATCGCAGTATCCGGGTTCGCATTAACCGCGGTGTGTCCTACTATATTAATACACTGGTTTTAGCCGGGACCATGTGTGCTGATGTGCGTTAACCGGAAAAGTGCATTATCCGGGGTTTGCATTATCCGAGTTTTTTAGTTTGTGTGTGTGTGTTTGTGTGCGTGAAACAAGCTTTTACTTTTTAATGGAATGCTATTCAAATTTCGGTGGTGCGAGGGGCTATCCCGGGCCCCTGATTTTAAATATATGAATTAAACTGTCCCGATTGAGCGGCTGAAACTCGGAAGCGACGGTTTATTCCAAAAACTTATGACAGTTCTAGTGGCTTGGTTACTCGCTGCAGGGCAAAACTTTTACGCCAGTCTTGGCCAACTTTTAAGGCTCTGCTTAACGGTGTTAACCGCTTTACACTGCAGTGTAAACTAGCCGAAAACCGTAAGCAAAACGCTTTTCAAAACTGCATTTTGCCAAATATGTATCTCAAATCGTAGCGGCTGAATTCTGATGAAATTTCACGCAATTCTTAGTAATGTCCTTACTGACGTTATTGAAGAATTTGAAGGAATTTCACCGATTGGTTTCTGAGATACAGTGGCCCAAAATAATCTATCCATAATATTAAATTTTTAGTTTTGTTTATTTGGCAGGAAAATAGCTTAAATATTACTCATCAGATGTGGCTTCTGAGGTTTGTTGGACCTCCGACTCCGAATTGACTATACAAAAGTTCAATAAAATTGTACCTCAAAACAGCTAAAAAACTGGGTTTGCAAAAAATTACGGAAGGTTCAGAAAAAAACATGACTTAACAATGAGAGCGAGCTCGCTGCGAGCCAAATTATATACATCAACTTATAAATGCTGCTGCTGTAAGCCAACGTGCTTGCGGTGCGATATAAATCAAACGAAAGCAGTAAACGCACAGGCACGTAGCTGGCCGTCCTATTTTGGGGGGACCAGCATTAATTTATTGGGAGGAACTAAGCCCAAAAAGGCCAAAAATAGCACAAAATGACGTTTAAAAAGTCCTATTTTTCCGATTTTTCTGAATTTCTGGGGGGGCTCCGAACCCCCCCCATTCCTCCAAGAGATACGTGCCTGTAAACACACAGTTTTCGGGAATAATGGCAGTCTTTTCGGATATCTCTATTTATGAGGCTTAATTTTACGCGGAACTTTTTGCCTTTGTTTACAATGCGGACAAAGTGTAATTATTTTTTGTGCAGTTCGCAATGCCGTCTGAATCGTCATACGAGCGGGAGAATGAAGCTAAAAACTTTAGTAAAATGAGTCAAATGACATGTTTCGTTATAAAGTGATTAAAGCAATCTGCTGAGCTGAAATCGCAAATTTTAGTAAGCGTGGTGATTAAAAATACTTGTTGGTCATCATTTATTTCTACCTTTTTTGCAAATGGAAATCGAAGCGACTCATTTGCAAAAATGATTGATCCAGCAAAAGGGACAGCGAAGCGCCCCTTTTGCTAGTCTATATATAATTTTAATTTCACGCTTATGATGTGTGTGTATGTGGAAACATTTTCTATTTGATAATACAGTGATACTCATTTTTTGGCTCAAAGGGTATACCGGGCCCCTGATTCCCAATTTTTCATTAAAATGGCTCGATTGGGCCCTTGGAACCCGGAAACGACGGATTACTATAGAAAGTTTTATCTGCTCTTCCGGCTTATACAATTGCCATTGGGCAAATTTTTTCACACTACCCTTGGTCAGCTTTCAATGCGCTAGCGACTGGTGTAAACTACTTTAAATCGCAGTGTAAACTGGCCGAAAATTGTAAGGAAAAGGTTCTTGAGATTACATTTTTCTTAATATCTCTGATTCGCTGCGGATAATTTATATTTAATTTCCAACTGTTTATTAACGATGCTACGGCTCACCGTACTGTAGAATTTGGAGAAAATTCGCGGGTTGATTTCCGCGATACAGTAGCCCAAACTTAACCTGTCTGCAATTTAAAATTTTGGGTTTTTGTCTTTTTGCCGGAGCGCAGCTTGGGTATTACTTCCCAAATTTGGCCCATATGGTTTGTTGATCTCCTGGTTCGAACTGAGTGTTCAAAGTGAGCGATCTGGCGTCGTAAAACACGTATCAGACGGGTTAATAGGAATTATTGAAGGTTCTAAAAAGGATGTGACCCTCATGAAGGACGAGCTCGCAACAAAGCATAATATCAAATGATAGATGCTCTTT
>JAVLUZ010000066.1:0-187328 GCA_036768485.1 Mermis nigrescens
TGCAAATATATATATATGAAACACAAAAGCGTGCAATGGTGCAAAATATTAACATAATGGTATACAACATACGCTAACGTATAAAACATATACAACATATCAACGATTGTTTTGTACTATCAGTAAAACTTTCCGATCGTTTTTCCATACTGTTGACACACCTGTATTTGAAATTTTCGAGTCAGATATGTATCTGATACCTATGTGTGCATAAACTACCTGACGCACGATTATATCATTTTTTATGTATTATGTTCAAACTACATAGGCATAAAAGATAAGGATAAGCAATCTCTTTCAAACAAAAAATATTAACTGCGTATACTGTGTATAACAGATAGCATTGGTATCATTCTTCAGAATTTTGATCGCAATTTCGCTATGGCGCAGTGTGCGCGCATACTAAACAAGAAAGTACGGGGTTCGAAACCCACGGACATGAAGCTTTTTGAGAATTTCAAATCTCGCAAATATTGGCCCATAATGCACGCGTTATTAGCCAATATTAGCCTTTAACGAAAAATTCAGGGCCAATGGCCAATAATCAGTGCCTGCATTTTTACCTACTTTTTATGTGTCTTTTTTAATACTTTTACCGAATAAATTTTCTTCTTCTTGAAATCCAGCGAAAGTAAACTTAAAAACTGAAGAAGCCTTTAACAAAATATGAGCCAATTACGGCAAAAAGGGGCGAACATAACGCTTTTAAGACAGAAAAACTGGCTGGCATAATGAACAATTGTTAGGTTCGCACAATCAATACAATAACAAATTTCGTTCGACTAAATATGCAAATAATATATCCTGTATAAATTCATATCAATTATAAATTGCGACCTCATAGATAGTAATTCTTACTCTAAGCAATTCAGTATGTCCTTTTTCCATGATAGCGAAACAATAATTACATTTCGCGGCACACAATTAGTGAATAGTACGGTAAATTAATTCTTATTATTTTTTCTGACAAATAATAAATGATACTTGCGGTATTCATGTGATATTCCTCAGTGTGAATTTCTGTATCCCCACTTTAATTTCTGTTTTCGCTTTATCAAAAGTTAGGGATAAAAATCACTATTTTGAATCAAAAGCTTATTCTACAGACAGTCGCTTATTCAGGCACTATGCCTACTAATATATACGTTAAAGTATAACAAAACCGTCAGAGTAGCCTAACTTTACTCGGCGAAACAGCACAAGGGCCGCACAGATACAAAACCTGGCCCACACTCTTTCACTAATGTATCTTAAAACTCCGCCTCTTCTCGTCGCAGCCTCTTCTTACTCGCCCGTGCGCGCAGCATCTTCTTGACCGGATTCTCCGCCTCTTCGTCGTCGTATCGTATGCTACTCTTATTATACTTAAAATAATGTGCGTGAGTCTTACGATTATAAAATCACATGCATGTGTGAATTCTACCAAAATGCTTATTATGTGTGTGCATGAACGTGTATGTGCTGCTATGTATGTAGCTCAAATAAAAATGCTTGAGACGTTTCAAAATACGTGCTTATATACATATGCGTTCTACATGACACTCAGCATATCGAGTGGTACGGTTATTGTGGAGCTGCACAAGGTATAAAAATTTTAAACTGCTTTTGTGACCCGATTCTTGCGGATGAAATTAAAAGAAAACAGCAATGGCGAACTGAAACAGACTGTGGGCACACATGGGCGTGAGGGTAGGGGTAGGTATATCTTCAGAGAAAATTTATAAACTCGCGAAGATGTCCGGTTTAAGGGGAAGCCTGCTCAAGTTTTTGTATTTCTTTCAAATTTGACATTCGCCAATTTTGAGTGTGACAATGTGCAAATTTTTAAACCAGCGTCGCGTGCTCTATGTAAGTGTGCAATAAAACTGAGAAAAGAAAGAAAAAATGTAAAAGTTACAAGTTTTTTGTCAAACTACATATGTATATTTACAAAAAAATCAGCTTAACCGAGTTCATTGAATAATACAAATTAATTTTTATCAATCTGGCTTTATGAATCTGCGATAGCTCGACTAGCAGCCTCGCGCAAGGCAAGAAAAATACCCGTCACACCTTGAATAGAACTATAGTCTGTTTCATTTAACTTCGCGGTTTTCTTTTGAATTTTTCCACAAGAAACAGGCTACAAAAGTGGTTTAAATTTATAATTCTGTAATGCGGCTCATCAATGGCATACGTCTCCACATGACTCGATAACTGCAGAATGGCATATCTGCCATAACAAAAACGAGATCGGCTGAGTTTTATGCCCACCTGAAGCATAAACTCACGGGCTAACACCCGACTGCAGCGCCATTGAAAAGGCGGCGTCAATACCGATCGAATGCAACACCAAGAGAACAACACATGGGCTCGATCGATTGGTGAGCATAATAGCCTGGTGAGTGGTGAGCATGGTGGGCATACCGCTATAGCCCATCTTAGCTCGTCATTGGCTTGCCTGGTGAGCATGGTAGGCATACCGCTATAGCCCGTCTTTGCTCGTCATCGGCTTTATTGCCTGTTGTGGTATTATCTTCCCGTCTTAGGCGTTTGAGCCGGAGAGTTTAATAAGCGTGTAACTACTGACAGCAGTTATATGTACAATTAGAGAATCGGTTGATGCGAGAGGCGGGTACTAAGAAGTTGTTTTTTCCGATTGGCTGAATTGTTTATATTTTCGAATTAATATCTGCAGTCGTATCCGGACGTGCACAGGGGTTTGGGGTTCGGATCTCCCGGAATGGAAAATGGTAAAATTTTTCAGGAAAATGAGGACAAAAAGGGGTTATAATTAACAATTTCATTCAAAACTGCTTCAACTTGATCCGACACTGCGTTTTAGCGCTTATACTAGTTTCTGAGGTAATTTTAGCACAAAAAAGCTCAATTCCTGACCTTTCAAACCAGTAAACCACCAGATCACCCATACTGTGCATCTATACGTGTATACGTACATAAGGTAATTCTGAACTGAAATTAAACTGAACTGAAATAATTTATTGCCGTAAAGGCGACACGAAGGATGCAAGAGAGTATAAAACGTACGGTCAATAAAATAAAAAAGTACAACAAAAGGCGACGAGTGAGTCATAAAAATGACGATAATAAAAAAATTAAATAAATAAAAACTATTCTTCGCACTATTTAACTTTAATAACATTCCTCAAAAAATTTGGAAACAGACTAGCTCTAGAATTTAAGAAATTTCAAAAATAGAGAAAACATGACTTTCTTATTTATCATTTAAAAAATTGCATCTATGTACCTCCAAGCTAGGGGCTGTTACGGCTGTAGAAAGTGTGCTCTCGATAAACTTTTATTTTAAACTAGCTGAGCTGCGCCCGGGCTGAACTTAGGCCTGATAGCTATTTGGAATTGAGATGTCTCTTGTATTTTTTAATTTTCGGGACTTCTGATGTTTTTGGGATATTTCTAAAAAAATTGTTGGTAAAAACAATATTTGATTTTTTGGATTTTTTTAAAATGTTTTTTGTCAACCATTTTTTTGATCAAATCCATATTTTTGACGTTACAGAATGGTTTTGAAAATTCTTCAGCTAAAATCATATTTTTGATGTTTTGGGATGCTCTGGAAATTTTTTTGATCAAACCCATATTTTTGATGTTTTAAAAATTTTTTGTTTGTTGTAGCAAAGGGTGTCATATATCACGTGAAATCTTATATCACTCATATGTTATAGCAGAGGGTATCTCCTATCTTATATCACTGCATGTTATGGCACTGACAGGGTATCTTATATCACATCATTGTACCTTATAGCATTGCCCAGCTTGTAGCATTATGTAGGCTATATTACGTCCATCCTATGTTATAATGCACGCAGCGGCAAAAGTACCGTAATCCGAAAATAGTGTAAACTGAATTTATTCCGATTTTCGAAATTTGGCAAAAAATCGGCCATGTCCCGAAATCGGCCATGCTTAAGCATAGGGACGTCTCCCGCTTCAACCCGGTACATTTTTTGATCAAATCCATATTTTTGACGTTACAGAATGGTTTTTAAAATTCTTTAGCCAAAATCATATTTTTGATGTTTCAGGATGTTCTGGAAATTTTTTTGGTCAAACCCATATTTTTGATGTTTTGGGATGTTTTGGAAAATTTTTTGGTCAAACCATATTTTTGATGTTTTAAAAATTTTTAGTTTATTGTAGCAAAGGATTACAGCTATTTATAACATATACGTGTGCTATAAGATAGGAGACGGTGTAACATGCCCTGTGCTATAAGATAGGGCCCATTTTTAAAAAAATCCCGAAAAAACGGTCATCTCCCGAAATCGCCTATACTTATAGCGTGGGGACATAGTCCGCTTCACTACTGTGCAGGGCGAACGGCTGTGATTGGTCGATTCTAAATATCGCTACGGATCCTTCCCCCGGTAGGCCGACCTCGGGCCAAAACGTCAGCCCACCAACTATTATGGAGCCGGAGCCAAACCCGAACAAACAAACAGACAAACAAACTTTCACAAATATATATATATATATAGATACACACCATACATCTGAGATGATTGTAAGATATATCGTCGCGGTAAAAATAATTAACTAGAAAAAAGCAATCATTTACTGTATTTGAGCATCGTTCACCACAAGGTTAGTTGTTCAGCAGGTAGGTACGTGAAAAATTTTTCAAAATTTTTCGAAATTTGATCGATTATAGTCAAATTTGATACGCTGATTACGAATACGATATTTATTTTCGCCCCAGTCAGTTATTTACATCGCAAAAATTGTTTAAAATTTTTTTTTATTTTTTGATGTTTTCTTTATTTTTCAATATCTTGTCGATTATAGTGAATTTTCATACGTTCATTACAAGTTAGTGATCGATCGGGGCCCCGGCCCCGGCAATCCCCGGCCCCGGCCGGGGTCGGGAAGAAATTTAGTGTGATTCGTATTTTGTACAGGCTGTGATACTGGCACTTATTTATCAATGAGCAAGTGTTAATTTTGAGAACTGTACTGATTAGACCATCTGTATACTTACTTAGTCCTTGTTATAACTTTGCTACTGTGTATAAATGAGCTTTTACTGAATGAATGTTCAGGAAAATCTGCATGTTTTCGATTCCTCGACTTAAGTTTTTTAAACTAAATGCTACTTTAAACTCATTCATTCATAGCTATGGCTAAAAGATTTAGAATTGACAAATACGTTCTATTTCTAGTTGGAAATTGTACGTTTTCAGCAAAGTATTTTACAAAAAATACTTTTACATTTAATTGAATGTGAACCGCGTGCTTTAAAACGCGTTTCTTGTGTAATCGTTATTAGGACGGAGGTTAATTATAGGCGAATGTAAACTACGCTTGCAGAATTGCGTCCGATCCGATAAACTAAATATGTCTCAAATAGTTTCTTAAGGTCCAGAGTTGAGGGAGGGGTGAATTAAGTGGTGGACTATTATTAGCCGACGGTATTAGTATACTACGTCAACCTATTCAATTTTCTGTCAACCCATGCAGTATACTATGTCAACCCATACAATTTTTTGTCAACCCATCTAGTATAGTATGTCAGCCATATAGCCTGATATTCTGTCAACCTGTATTAGAAGCGAAATTTATTTTCAGAATATCCACAGTCTGGATAAAACAAAGTATCATACAAGTAATGAATATAATCAAACTAATGGAAATTGGAAACGGATATCTTCCATTAAACTATTAAAAGGATTGTTCAAGTGCAATTGTCGCCACCAATTTTCAGCTAAATGACCAGGTAGCAGGGTTTCCCGTGTTCCACGCATTCTTCTCAAAAGTTTGGTTTTAATGTGGCCCCAGCTGCATTCAATACGTTGGTTGTTTGCCCCACTTATCGGATCTATGAAATGCTGATCGTCGTGGTTGACAATCTGATGAATATAGCCCCACTGTCCAAGATTGATATAGGCCCTCCACTGGTCGGACCAAACTGTGGAACCAGGGGCAATATGTCGTTGAATAAGTGGCCTCAAAGTTTGTTCATTTCTTCTTAAAACGTGGAACATACGGGTTTCAATAGTCCCATTGGGATATTTGCAAGTCATTCCAAAGACCCATGGTCCAACAATCCGATTTCCGTAATTTTGTCTAGCCGGTGGCATGGCATTTCCTCGAAGCAGGCGCCCTCTGTTATACTTTCGACGTCCTCTCATAAGGCTTTCATCGATTTCTACTATGGAACCGGGTCCTCCCATTGGGCCTACTTGTTGAAGGGCTTCTAAGGCGACGCCACGGCAAAAATTGCGCCAATCTGTTAACGTAACATTGGTAATTTCTAAATTTGCGCCCAATAATGCCTTCGTTTGCCTAAAATCCATGTCCTTGGACCAAGCCCACATAATTACTAAAGCTTTATGAATCGGCATTTTTGCATATGACTTGCCAGTTTGGTCGGGCATTGAAAAAAACTTCGAGGTCCATTATGTCCACCTAATTGTCCATTTTGAACACCATTTCGTTCACTTTTGTACTTTCTACATTTTTTGCAGCGAATTCGATCGTAATGTTTTTGTCGTCGATTATCCCAAACTTTTGTTTCTTGTGGTTCACCCACGCAACCAATCGTTCCCATTAAACATTGTCCACCATTTTGTACTGTTGTAGCAAATTTGCATTCACAATTAATCCGTTAGCTTTGGCAAAATTTACTGCAGTTGGTTGATGGGTTGACTAGGTTGACATAGTATACTGGATGGGTTGACAGAAAATTGAATAGGTTGACTTAGTATTTTAATACCTTAGCCGACTCTATTTTGTTGAACGAGCTTCTTGTGCTTGTATAAAGATCTCCGAAAAGGTTTTTGTATGAGCTAACAAACTTTTGTAGCTATATTATATAAATATATTTTTAAACATACACATTTTCGCATACTATCGTATGTGACAGTCTTTTTTTGTACGATGTACCTTTGTATATACATGAACAAAGATGGTACCCAAAAGTTTTTGTTCATTTTGTACCAGTGTTTTTTTGTACATGGTCCGTTTGTGCATGAACAAGGAGTACAAGGATGGTCCCAAAAAAGTCTTTGTACATTTTAAAAACACACAAATTTTTGGTTACTATAATATGGTACAGTAGCGATTTTAGTGTGGTAAAACAGGGTCTTTTGACTTCTGATTGTATATTTTAGCTAATTTCTGGGTTTCTAACGCCAAAAATCACTAAAATTGTCTCAAAATGGCGCGAAGCGCCTAAAAATTTGACATTTTTCCATTCTAAATACAAATTTTGCCATTTTTAAAGATATATAGGACAGACAATTTTTCATATCGAGCGTCAGCGCCGAAAAATTTTCGGAATTTTACGCGTGCTTTTTACAGTTTTTATCTTCCAAAAATCTTTGTACATGTACAAAGATAGTCCTTGAAAAGTCTTTGTACAACCGGAAAAATCTTTGGCGAATACAAAAAAAGCACTGTTTCAAACATGCAAATTTTTGTATACTTTAATATGGTACAGTAACGATTTCAGTGTGGTAGAACATAGTTTTTCGACCTTTAGTAGTGTATTTGGCTAATTTTTGGGTTTCTGAATATTTGACATTTTTCCATTTATCCATTCTGAGCTTGCAGTCTTGCTTATTACAAGATTTAACTCGCGATATTACAATTTTTGTAATATTTCTGATTTTGTAGCACAAGTTGTTTTAGCTTTTTTAGTCGAGTTTTATGTGTGAATTCCATCAAAAGCTCATAAAATTTCGGCACTTCGCGCCTGAGTAATATTATCAACTAAATTTAGGCCGAATTATCACATTTAGTAGCTAGGTCTTTTTGTGTTCGGCTAAGATTTTTGCTGATGTACAAAGACGTTTCAGGACCGTCTTTGTATATACACGTACAAAGATTTTTGAAGAACAAAAACTGTAAAAAGGTGTAGAATTCCTTATTGCGAGTTCTACCATTTTAAGCATTTTAGGGGTAAGCGGCTACAAAAATGGAGCCGCTTACCCCCTTACCCTTAAAATGGCCGAGAAATATACATGCGACAGGGGGTTTAAGCCATCCCCCATCCACGCTTCGAAGCCCCGAATTTTCTTGAAAGTCAGAAATATTTTTCGCCCTCCCCATTTATTGGCGAAAACCTGCGCTTTTTTGGCTATTTTTATGTGTTTTTACAATTTTTTATCTAGTCGCTAACCCCTCCTTCTAAAAATGGCGAGGACCCCTGCCCTAAATTTCCAGCCGTTACATGTATACTGAGGACCCTCATAAAATTTTAAATGATTACATTATGTTTTATAGTGATACTTTATCTGTTTACTCTAGCTCACATTCTAAAATGATATATCACTTCGTGAAATTCTAATAGTTAGGTACACTTTTGCCATACTAAAAATTAAGCAGATCGGACCGTGCTCTCGGCCTCCGGCCTCGGCCTCGGCCTCGGCAAGCCTCGAGGTGCTTTTTGGAGCCTCGGCCTCGGCGCCTCGAGGGCGAGGCTGAAAAGTGCCGAGGCGCCTAGGGTTAAAATCAAATTTGAATAAGCTTAATATATCCGTTAAATATTAACTATTTAGAATGCATCTGTGCACACTAGAGCTGTTTCTTACCTATTTGGCTTTTCTTATGGTTTTAGGCGTCGTACCCAGTTACACCAAGTTACATACAGCAAAGTGCCAATTGATATTCATATGACGACTCAAGTTTTATTTCTTATGCTCGCTACATGGATCGGAAAGTACAGTGCAGAGAAAATAATTGCAATATTAAACACTTTATCTAACTAAAATAAATGTTTATATGTTTATTGTTGTTAGCCAGAATTCTGATTTTTAAATCTGATGAAGCAGATAATTCATCATCAAAAAATCTAGATCATCTAAATCAGAGTTAGCCCCATCCATTTCTGCCTTGTTGTGCTATCGCGTACATCAAGCTCGTCGTCATCGTTTATCAGATTCTTTGAAGTCACACTATTATAACCAACTGCTTTGAGATAACGCTTTACAAAAAGGAGTTTTTGAACATCTGTCTGTCATTCATTTACCACAGCTTTTCTATTCCTTCACCGCATTGTCATTAATTATTTTTATTTTAGAGGTTTCGTGTGTCAGTATCACTGATTAAGTATCCTACCGACCTTCCTGCATAGCATATACTTCCTATTTTAACTCCTAACGTAGAGCTCTAGGCTCGTATACAGTGGGGATTGGGGGAAAGTGCCCCTTTCGAAATGAAATGTGAGAATAATCGCGAAAGACTTTTCTTTGCGCTTCGCGTTGAATTTCACAATGATAATTTGTACAACCAAAAAGCGTCTTTTCGCTACATGGAGCGGAAAGTACAGTCGCTACATGCAGAGGCGGATTGCGGGGGCGGCCGCTCCTCGATTGGTCAAAAATATTTGGCGAGATAACGATTGGATATGCAATTTGCAATGATTTTTAGCCGTCAGTGACCATAATTTCTCAAATTTTTTCTGGCGCTAATGACATTTATTTACTTTCGTGGCGACCTGGGCCCGGTTTCCCCCACCATAAGTTTACGACTCCTAAGAGTCCTACGAGTTCCGCTTTTACGGGCACCGGGGTTTCACCACCTTTTGACGACTTACGAATTACGACTACGGAGTTATGAGTAACGAGCAACGGGTTAAGAGTCTGCAGACACGCAGGGTTTCATCAGGGTTTCCGTAGGACTCTATAAAAACTTATTTTTTACGAGTACTTTTTGGACCTTTTTTACGAGTACTCGTAATAAAATGTATATCTTTTTCTGTGGCATATGACATTCTTCGTTAGTCATTGTCTCTGTTCTAAACAGCATAATTATGTAATTAATTGCAGATTTTATGCCGGAGCAGAAAAACATAGAAAGTGTTAAGAAAATGTTTGGGATTTAGTCAACAAGAATTAATAAGCTTCTCAGAAAATTTTATTTATAACTTCAAATAAAATGAAAATAATAATATTAGTAATAATAGCAATATGACAAAAATAACAACAATAATAATAATAATAATAATTATAATAATACTAATAATAAGAATATTACTCATACTAATAATAATAATAATAATAATAATAATTATTATTATTATTATTATACTAATAATTATAATAATAATAATATTAATAATAATAATTATTATTATTATTATAATTTATAATAGAAATCAATTAAATCAGATTCAGAGACGTTATGAAGCTAAAAGTATATCGAAGCCGCATTATTTCAATTTTCAAATTTAGGAAATCATTCTTTAGTTGTCATTAATACGTACATAAAATATGCAGTCGGCTCTTTTCCGAAAAAGTGCGATGTTACTCTAATTTTCAGAAATCTAATCAAAAATGCTTGATTTCCCGCAATTCATGAAAAAATGTTTGGTAGTGATTTGTAATATTTTTCATAAAAAAGCTGCGAACATTAGCTAACAAGGGCTAAAGAATTAAATTTCGAATTACTACTCAAGAATGCAGCTTAAGAATCGAATTTTATGGGATTTCTCTCAAACATTTTTTGAAAAATATACTATTGTTTTAATGCTAATCTTCTTACCTCCTTAGCATGTGCTTCCAGTATATGTATTATGTAGGTGTGTGCACGAAAGTGAAACAAAATTGAGCAAAAACAAATCAGAAAACTATTTAAACGCACTTAGTCTGCTAACTTTCTACGAGTCCTATGGACCTCTTTTTGATCCGTGATAATATTACAAAATTTACGCGAATCTTTTCACTCGTAACATTCGGATCGTACATATCTGGTGAAACTGCCCAGCCATTATTCGTGAAAAAACACTCGTAAAAAGTACTCGCAGAACTCGTAACTCGTAGCCCGTGGCTCGTGAATCTGTTTCTTGGTGAAACGGAAATTTGTAGCACTCGTAGCCCGTACTCATGAAACCGTCACCCGTAACTCCTAACCTCGTAGCTTTGTGGTGAAACTTCGGGCCCTGGAAGCCCTTTTCTGTTCATGGTAGGTTTCCAAAACAATTTTAACAGCAGAGACAGTTATTTTTGCATAGTTTTCTTCTATTTTTCAATAATAAAATATCCAATGTTATCGCATCAAAATGCTATAAATACAGGAAATCAAGCTGCAAATCATGCTTCTCAGATCGTCTGTCCGCCTTGATTTTGTGAACTTTTTTCTGAGCGCTTCACGCCAGATTTTGTGTTTAAGTCTTAGGAATTTGATGATTTTTTCGCTCAAAAATTGTCGAAAAATTCTGAAATTTCAAGAAAAATATGACTTCGAAAGTGATTTTATGTAAAAGTATACAATGTAAAACACCGAAAACTGCTATTTCGCGCGTTAAGGGCAAAATTTTTGGACCTGTTTTTTGACTTTTCGGGAAAGTTTGGGATACCGGCCCCTTCCCGCTTACTGGATGGATCAGAAAAGCAGCAGTAATTCTCGCATTCGTCTCGCTACCATGAAACGTTCAAAAACTCTTTTTGTAGTGCACAATCTCAAAGTAGCTGGTTAAAATAGTAGTTACTTTAAAGAATCTGATAAAGGCTGATGACGACGATAACGCGATAGCACAACAAGGCGAAAGAGATGAGGCTACATAACTTTGATTCAGATGATCTAGATTTTCGATGATGAATTATCTGCTTCACCAGATTGAAATAAAAAATTCAGGCTAACACCAATAAACATTTGTTTTAGTTCGATAAAGTGTTAAATATTACGATTATTCTCTAGCTCATGTACGAGCGCAAAATATTATAAGAGTACTATTTATGGGTATAGGAGATAAGCTCGACCCCCGGCATTACCTCGGCCTCGGCCTCGACCTCGGCCGAGGCAAGGGATTTGAAGTCGCCCCGGCTCGGGCGCCGTGGCCGAGGGTCCAAAAAAGTACCCCGGTCCGATCACTGAAATTAAGTTCAAAAAATTCGAAAGGTTTTCACCAAAAATCGTCTGACAGTGACTTGTGTCTTGGACCCTGTGGGGGACCACTTTCCCTTATGGGATTGTGTGATGTCTCATTTATTACATCCAATACCTATTGCATCCAATCGCTACAGCAGCAGTAGCAGTAGCAAAGATTCAAATGATATAGTGTGCTAATAGCAGCGACATAGACTTTATTGATGATTCAGTCAATGAAACACTGGACTAAATTTGTTTCTTGTGACATAAATAGTAATAAAACTTGATATGAAAAGGCGCAACTAACTTTGTGCTTCGCCATTTACTACTGAATGGAGCAGTCGCTCATTATTTCTTTTCGTATGCCCACCCTTAGTATGTGTCATGCAATAATATTTTCCTTGTCTGACCCCGGCCAGCCCCGGCCCCGGCCAAAAAAGTCGCCCCGGTCGATCGCTATTACAAGTTAACAAAACGGTAGGACTAGGTACGTATTTCTATTAATTAACCACAATCAATACTCTTGCTCATCAAAACGCCATGCAAAATTAACAAACTTTTAACTAAATTTCACAAAATAAAAATGAAACGTAATCACTGTGCTGCTTTGGGATACACTAAACGAACATGCTCAACCAAGTTATGAAATGCGTCCTTTTGAAAATGCTGACGTCACAAAAATTCTGCGAAATAGTTATCTAGCATAGTACGATTGGTACCGAATCTGCATTTGTTTTTTTCCTTGGCTTTCTGCCAAACAGATTCTACGTGATTGGTTGTAGCGTGAGTAAGGGGTCAACAAAATTAATTGAATGGTTTACGGTCAAATGCTGATATCCCAGATTTCCCACTGTGTTGTACGCTGCCCACAACTCCGAGACAACAGTAGACCACATCTGGGCGTGGGGTTTGGGGGGTATGCACCCCCCAGAAGCCAAAAATACCCCCAGAAACGAATCCCCCCAGAATTCAATTTTTGAAATTTTTTTTCGTTTTTTTCGCAATTTTTTGATGCCAATGGATAGTGTTTGATGGGAAACGTCGAAATATGGTGTTTTTATCGCCATACCACCATTTTTAAGGCCATTTTTCGACCTTCAAAAAAATCTTGCACCCCTCAGAATTTTCTTGCTGCCCACGTATGCAGTAGACCCAGGGAGCACGAACTGTTGCGAAAATAGGCAACAAAGTGCCAGCATCGCGCCTCGTCTACAGTCACCATGAAACTTTCCTTTGTTGCCACATCGAAACCACCAAAAAGCCATTGTTTACTAATGCGATGACCACGTATGGATGTTGTATTCGAAATCAGCGTATCAGAATTCACTATATTGACAAAATATTGAAAAATAAAAAAACATCGAAAAATTAAAAAATAAATTAAAACAATTTTTTTAAATGTAAATAATTGACTGGGGCGAAAATAAATATCGTATTCGTAATCAGCGTATCAAATTTGATTATAATCGATCAAATGTTGAAAAAAATTGAAAAATTTTTTCCGTACCTGCTAAACTGCATAAGTGCCGTTTTTTGCGACTGAGGTTTTTCGCGCCTATCCTTAACCATTCACTAGGGGTTTTATTAGGCAGTTTGTGGTTGAAATTGGGTTTTTCTGACAAGAGCACTTGGCAAACACGTCAGCGTGGGGGGAGGGGGTTGGGGGAGCAGGGTTGGCAAAAACCCAAAGTTCGAAATTTCGACTTCAGGGGTTTCGGGTTATGTGGGTTTTGCGGGTTTTTGGTCGCTTTTAGCGGGTTTTTGATGGGTTGCTGATACTTACAGTAGGCCTACAACGAGCCAACCTTTAACAAATACATAGGATTGATGTTTTGGGCGAAATATTGTACAATCTCAATGATGAAAAAGTTTTAATGTAAAAAACGACTTTATTCAGCCAGTACTGAAATATGCCAGGCTAGCTCACTTTTTTGCGTTATTTTTTGCATTTATTGGCAATTCTTTTCCCAAAACTGCTCATTTAATTATTCATTTGCATAATTGTATTGGTATTTGTTGTAATGTATCCTGTCCATGTCATTCAGCCAATAAACTAATGAACAATTATATTCTATTTTATTCTGAATGCTTTTCATATTCATTTTCGCCATCCAGATCAATATACAAAACATGAGAAAAATTTTTTTTATTATCAAATCAAATCAAAATTTTATTCATCAATGAAAGTGGACAAATAAATGAAATGCTACATAAGAAATACAGTACAATTGCTGGAACAATATTACGATATCTAATTTATCAAATGGAATTTGATGGACGCGGACGTAAAGGCAAATGAAGAATGCGCTTAATTACGGCCCTTAAGAAAATCGGCAAACTCAAGTTGTTTCAATCTTATCATAATCACTTTCGAGTTAGGAGCTTATATAACTTGCTTAGGTAAAGAATTCCACGAAGAAACCACACGATCATATTTTCTAATGTTCAAATTCGATTTGTTAACTATCAGTTTACGAGAGTACTGCACAATTTGACAGAATATTGTAGGTAAAATCAAGACGCAGTTCGTAATTCGTATTAAGCAGATCCAGTTGGTTAGAGTGTGGATGGATAAACCAGGTCTGGGGAGCGTAGCGTATATGGGCAGCATCAAAATTCTGGGAGGGGGAAGCCAAAATTTAAAAATTTTTTAAAATGTCGATAAAAACGAGCAAAAATGACTTCAAATGGTTAGCGTTTGTCTAAAACACCAAAGGTCGCAGGTTCGAACCCTGCCAGTGTCTGGGATTTTTCAATCCTTAATAGGGGTGCAAAGTAACATTAAAAACGACTTAGAGGCATAAAGTAAGGTCATTTTTTGGGTTGAATTTAACTTTAATTTTTGCTAAAAAATACGTTCTTACCATGTTTCAAGTTGAAAACTTCAACCTACGTAAATGATGAAAAAAAGAGGAGAAACCATGAGAAAAATTTTTTTTCAGAAAAAATTTTTCTTGTGAAAGAAAATATTTGTTTGAATGCTCTATTTTAGCCTCATTTTTGTGCATTTGGCATTATGCCGCATCCTGTTCCAGCTTTTTTTGTGCAAAAAGACGTCTTAAAAAGGTGTTGATTTGCACGTAGTCCGAAAATTTCATATGCTTTTAATGCTGACATGTATTAAATGACGAAATTGCAAAAAATGCGAAATTTTTATGAGATTTCCGTGCTCGAGAAACGCAAAACCCAAAAATCCAAAATTTCGGCATCTTTGCACCCACAAAAACCCACAAAAACCCCACAAACACCCAAAAATCAGCCCCGGCAACCCTGTTGGGAGTATGCACTGCACTACCTCCCCCAGATGGCCGAATACCCCCAAATCAAAATAACCCCTGAATTGTACCTAGCTAAGTAACTAATATTTGCTTTCATTGCTTGTAGTTGCTTGCCTATCTAAATCGAGATTCGAGTTGCTAATTGTCTGATAAAAGTTGAATTCTTGCTTCAATGCTTAGAAATTTTTTTCAATATTCAACCTTTTGACTGGCATTTGTGAGATTTTTGTAAGTTTTGAGTTTTTGTGACTTTTTCACAGCTTAAGATTGGCAACGCTGGGAAGTAGAGAAAACTGGTACATGTCATTCCTAACATTTTTTGACTTTAAGGCATTTTGTGAGGCCAAATTTCGAGATATAGACAAGACAAGAACAAGACAAGAAAAATATTTATTGTTCAGAAAAAAACACGAAATTCATTAACAGCGACTGAACAAAAGGACGTACAGATCACGGAGTGTGATACAATTAGGTATACCCTCTAACAATAAAAATTTTAAAATCAATGTTTATCAGCTCTTTTTTGAACGAACTAACGTTAGGAGAAGCGACGACATGATCAGGTAACTTGTTCCAAATTTTCAAATAGCCTTGGGAAAAGTCGTTGAGGTCAGCATTAGAACGACAACTGGTAACGTAAGTTTATGACGATTTTCAGCTCGAATGATGCTGGAACTAAAAGAAAAAATTCATTAGCATCAATACAAGATAAACCGTTAATAATTTGATTCATGAGACATAGACATATGTGAAGACGATGAAGTTCTTAAGAAGGTAGGTTAAGGAGATTCAGGCGTTCAAGATGGGATAAATTGCTATGAAAACCAAAAAGACGTTTAGTAAATTAACGCTGAAAATGTTCAAGACGATTTATATCATTTGCATAATATGGTTTGCATACAGAAACAGAAAAGCTCAAGCATGTGTCTTACGTGCATACCTGGACAAAGGCCGATCTTCCAGGTGATACCGGCGGCCAAAAATTGTGGTTGGCTGCTGGTTCGGAAAGGGTTGTTTTGGAATATGTTACCTCATAACTTTTTCCGAAACGTTCTGCATGTCTGCATGCATCACTGTGCGTCTGTTTTATCCGTCTTAATTTACTTCGCATTTAGCATCATCAGTCAGTACACTAATTGTTCACAACTATAGTTTTTAGAGTGTTGTTCACCTCTGGAAATTTTGTTAGGCCGCTTTATCATCCTCAGCTCAATTTCGCAGATTTTTAAAAAAACAAGACAACGCAAAAAATTGACCGTATTATGGAAAATTTCTACCCTATACTTTACATAAGTCCAATTAAGCAGCCTTTTTACAAATAAACGATGAAATAATTGGTTATACCTCGTCAACTAGTGCGCGATTCCTTTGGCCTCTTTATTTTGGCATTGGATATCAAACATTACATCATGGCAACGAGGCGCCAAATACCGCGACCTTCTACCATTCCGGTAAGCTCAATATGATCGCTCTTCTTCAGCAGAGCGCGAGTACGGCAAGCAGTATGCCGGGCGCTTATTTACCGTTCTCCGCTCGCCACGGTTCGCAGCCTTTGACCGGTCCCGCAAACCTCGCTTAGGTTCGTAACTACTTCGGCCTCACGCGAACAGCGGGAAATAAGAATATCAAACCGCGCAGAAATGCCGATGGCCTGGCCCACTTCCAGCCTGAATTGTACGCGAATCGGTCGCAGCCGACTTTTGTGAATAAATTAGTAATGTTCTTCTGGCCTTCACGAATGCAGAAAATTATTGCATTTTTCATTCACCTTCGACTTGGGAATTTTTTGAGGCACGTAGGGCTGATAAAATGACAGGCGAAAATTCTGGTATTTAGATTTTTGTCCTCCGAAATTTTTAGCGCCAGCTAGTAAACTTTTAGCCTGGAGTACAAAATAAATATTAGTCGACTGAACGCCTGTCTGACTGAGCTCCATATACATGGCGTTTTTAATGAAGTTATTTTCGAAAAAAATCTGTATTTTTTTTGATTCTATGGGAAACAGTTTTTAGCATTTTTCAAACTTTTTAAACTCAATTTTGCAGCCTTTGAAGACAAACAGTGCAAAAACGGGCGTATTATAAAACTGGCAAAAAATTCTTGACTTTCTGATCTCCTCAAGCTGAATTTTGAAGCTTTCCTAATAGAGAGAGCGCTGGAATTATTTCTGGCGCGAAGCACCCAAACATTTCCACATTTTTATCTTTTAACTCAAATTTGCAGGTTTCTGGATATAAACAATCCAGTAATTATGCCTCGGCGGCAACTCGCCGAAAATATTTTGAGAGTTCTATCCAGTGATCGGACCGAGGGTACTTTTGGACCCTCGGCCTCGGCCGAGGCCGAGGCGCCTCAAAATCCTTGCCTCGGCCGAGGCCGAGGCCGAGGCCGAGGCCGAGGGTAATGCCGAGGGTCAAGCTTATATACCCTATACCCATAAATAGTGCTGTTAGAATATTTTGTATGCACATGAGCTAGAGAATAATCGTAATATTGAACACTTTATCAAATGTCATTTTCAATAATAGTAGATTAAATGTGTGAAGGATTTATTGAATAAAGTCAGCAGAATGAAAGCATACTTAATTTAACAAGTTGCTGTTGAAGACTTGGAAAATTTAATAAAAAATATGGCTGAACAAGCACTTAAAAACTTTTATTACTATACATAAATAAGAAAACAGTGCCAAAGAAATACGAACAAACGAAATAAGCTAAGTAAAGACAGAACTGTAGCCATTGTTGTGCTCGCTTTTGCAGTAATGCATGTTTAAACACGCTTTTTCAGTCATCCAATTCTGGTGTGGTAGGTAATATGACAGAAACTGTACTGTACTTTCCGATCATAGTTTCCCAAGGTCCAGAGTTGAGGAAGGGTGAAATCCCAAAATGGGGACCAGTAAATTCAAGTAGTGTCTTTGTTTGAGCGAACAAATTCTTGTAGATACTTTATATAAATATATTTTTAAACAAACACGTTTCTTACATACTGCCAGTGTGTGACCTGCAACCGGCATGCAGTCCTAAACAGTGTTTTTTTTAGTACAGAGATACTCTTTTTACATGAACAAAATGGTATCCAAAAGTCTTTGAACATTTTGTACATGCAAATTTTTGTGTACTATTATATATAGTATGGTACAGTAGCGATTTAGTGTTTTAAATCAGGGGTTTTCGACCTTTGGTAGCGTATCTTAGCTAATTCTCGGAGTCTCTGAATATTTGACATTTTTTCCATTCTAAATGCAAATTCTACTATTTTAAAGATATATAGGACAGACAAATTACTGATCGCCAAAAATTTTCGGAATTTTACACCTTTTTACAGTTTTTGTCTCTCCAAAAATTCTGTGCATGTACAAAGACGGTCCCGAAAAGTCTCTGTACATTATGAAAAATCTTTGCCGAATACAAAAAAACCGTGGTCCCTAAATGTGATAATTCGGCCTGGATTAGGTTCATAAGATTATTTGGCGCGAAGCGCCGAAATTTTTATGAGCTTTTGATGAAATTTACACATACAAACTTGACTGAGAAAGCTAAAACAACTTGTACCTACTACAAAATCAGAAATATTACAGATATTGTAATATGCCAATTAAATCTTGTAATAAGCACTACTGTGCTTAGAAATCCAATGCAACATCAGGATAAATTAGTCAATTTTATCTTTGAACGGCAAAAAGGTGCAAAGTTATTAAATAGTACTTATCTTGCATAAAATTTTTAAAAACAGTATAAATAGATACAAAAAGATATATAAATCTGCATAAAGATGCCTAGATTACACAAAAATTGATTTTGGAGTGTTTATTTCCCCTGCTTCAATCTAAATACAGTATATTAGCGAATCATTTGCGAGAAGCGCCGGAAATTTTTTGAAGTTTCCTAAAATATATTCTGAAAGAACGATATAACATTAATATCACTTGTCCAAGAAAGTATTTTAACATTGTATAAAAATGGCTCCAAAAAATGCGCAAGCCAAAATTGACTTTTGGCAAAACCTGCATTTATTGGCCTTTTTAGGTGCGTTTTTGCGATTTTCGGCCTGAGAATTCGTAATCGTTTACGCCCTCTCCCATAAAATGGCCGAAAACCATATGTGTAACAGGAAGGCTTTGGGGAATTACCACCAACACCAGGGTTGGACGTCCTCCACCTAACCCTTCCCTCCAACGTCAGAAAATTTTGACCCACCCTCCTCATTTTTGGCGAAAATTTGCGCTTTGTTGGCTATTTTAGTGCTTTTGCCATTTTTGACATAGAATTAGAGTCGCTAATCCACCACCCGAAATTTCTAGCCGTTACATGTATGCCGAGGAGCCCCTCCCAAAAATTTTGAGCTATTACATGCATGTTTTATAGTGACAGTTTGTCTATTTACTCTTGCTTACATTCAAAAATACTCTATCACTTTCGGGAATTTCTAATAGTTAGCTGCGCTTTTGCCATAGTAAAAATTAGGTTCAAAAATATTCAAAAGGCTTTCACCAAAAATCGTCTGACAGTAGACTTGAGTCTAGTACCCTGAGAGGGGGGTAATAAACCTCCTCACCCCTCCCTTCGGGAATGTGTGTTTCCGATCCATGTAGCAAGCATGAGAATTAAAACTTAGTCATCACATGAATAATAAATTGGCACTTTTGCTGTATGTAACTTGTGTAACTGGGTACTGCTGACTGAAACCACAAGAAAAGTCCATAGGTAAAAAATAGCCTTTGTACTGCAGATGCATTCTAAATAGTTAATATTCAACGGACATATTAAACTTATTCAAATTTGATTTTAACCTCGGCGCCTCGGCACTTTTCGCTCGCCCCTCGGCGCCGAGGCCGAGGCTCCAAAAACGCCGAGGCTTGCCGGGTGCCGAGGCCGAGGCCGAGGCCTCGGTCCGATCACTGGTTCTATCCTTTTTACCTAAATTTTGCAACTTTCTAAACAGCAATACAGTAATTATAGTTTGCGCGAAGCGCCGTAAATTTCCGATGTTTTTATCCTTATGAGCTCAATTTTGCAGCTTTCTGAATGTATGCAATAGAAATTATATCCGGCGCGAAGCGCTGGAAATTTTCGATGTATTTATTCTTTTATGCTCACTTTTGCAGGTTTACAAATATAAGCTAAGCAGCATTTATATCTGGCGCAAAGTGGGCGTTTTTATGAAGCTCAATTTGACACATTTCTAAAGATAAGAAATGTAGAAATTATTTTAAATCAATGTTTGACTTCAGTCTTGAATGCCAGCCGCATTAGCAGCGGATATTACGCCCTCATACCTGCACCAATTGCATGCCTCTGTCCAGTGTTTTTATACAAGGTCCCTTTGTTCAAATGCAAAGACAGTCTCCGAAGTCTTTCAATTTATAGGTTTCCAAAGATAAAAAATACAGAATAGTTAATGAAATATTTTCATATTTTTACCATTTTAAAGTAGATTTTGCGAACTTTTTTATTGACAAATAATTTAGGACTTTCACGTGCGGACTGGCGTTTTTTCAGTGTTTTACGTTGTCTACTTTTGTTTGAAATCGATTTAAGCACAACACTTCTTCGAAAATGTTTAAAGTTTTCGACAATTTTGTGTGAAAAAAATCATTAAATTTCGTTGACTTCAGTGAAAATCCAGTGCGAAGTACCGGAAAATTTGTGGATTTCTGGCGGAAGGACGTTTAGAAGCTTGAATTACTGCTCGATTTCCCGTATTTGTAGCGTTTGATGCGTAGCGTCAAAAATTTTAAAAAGTTGTACAAGAAATGAAAATAGAATAAAAGTATGCTGAAATAGCTATCTGGCACGAAGCGCCGAAAAATTTTCGACATTCATATACTTTTGCGCTCGATTTTGCACCTTTTTGTCTGATAAAAATGCAGAAAATCTTATTTGCCGAAAAATTTCATCTATCGAAAACTGAAATAAGCAAAAGGTGAGTTTTTAAATAAATGGCGCCAAGCGATGTAAATTTTAGTATTTTTACGCTGTGAAACGTCAAAAACATGTGTAGCTTTTTAGTTGAAAAGTTGGGAAAAAATTTTAGGAATTAATGGTTGAGTGGTTGGTTCGTCAGTTGGCTGGTCGGGTTGATTAAATGATTGATCGGTTGCTTGGTTGGTTGATTGATTGACTGGTTAAATGGTTGACTAATTGATCAATTGACTGGTTGGTTTGTTGGCTAAGTGGCTGGTTGATTGGTCGGTTTGATGCTTGATTGATCTGATGATTCGTCATTTGGTCGGTTGGTCATTAAATGGGTTGGCTTGTCAGTTTATCAGCAGACTGGTTGGTTAGTTCGTTCATTGGCTGAGTGATTGATTTGTGAGTTGGTTGATCAGTCGGTTATGCATTGATTGGCTAATTGGTTGGCCAGATAGTTGTTTGAGCAGTTTGGTTGGGTGGTAGGTTGGCCGGTTAGTTGTTTAATTGGCTAGTTGGTTGGTTGATTGGCCTATTGTTTTGTTGTTTATGGCCATATGATTGGTTGGTTGTTTAGTTGGTTGTTTGGTTAGCTGGTTGGCCACTTTATTGGTTGGTTGGTTATTTGGTTGGCTAGTTAGCTGGCCGGTTGGTTGGCTGTTTGATTGGTTGGTTGGCTAGTTGGTTGGTCGGTTGGCCGGTTGGTTGGCTAGTTAATTTGTTGGTTGGCTGGTTGGTTGGTTGGTTGGCCTCTTAGTTGGTCGGTCGGCTGGTTGGTTGATTGACTAGTTATTCGCTCTGTTGGCCGGTTGGTTGGTTGGCCAGTAAGTTGGGGTGTTGGCTCGTTAGTTTGTTGATTGGTTGGTGGTGTGTCGGTTGGTTGGTTGGTTGGCCAATAGGTTGGTTGGTTAATTGATTGGGTATATAGTTGGTTGTTTGGTTGGCCGGTTGGCTGGTTGGTTGATTAGTTGGTTGGTTGATTGGTTGGTTGGTTGATTGGTTGGTTGGTTACTCAAATGGTTGGTTGGCCGGTTAGTTGGTTTGTTGGTTGGTTGGTTGTTTGGTTGGCCGGTTGGTTGGTTGGTTGCTGGTTGGTTGGCTGGCTAATTGGTTGGTTGGCTAGTTAAATGGTTGGTTGGCCGGTTTTTTGCTGGCTTGGTTGGATGGCCAGTTAGTTAGTTAGTTGGTTGCTCGCTTGCTTGGTTGGCCAGTTGATTGGTTGTTTGGTTGGTTGGCTAGTTCCTTGGTTGGCTGATTGATTGGTTAGTTGGCTGGTTGGTTAGTTGGTTGTTTGGTTGGTTAATTGGTTGGTTGGTTGGTTTCTTGGTGGGTGTGTTGGTTGGTTGGCTGGTTGGTTAATTGGTTGGTTGTTGGTTGTTTGGTGGTTGGTTGGTTGGTTAATTAATTAGTTAGTTGGTTGGCTGTTTAGTTTGCTATTGGTTGACCGGTTGGTTGGTTGGTTGGTTGGCTGATTAGTTAGTTAGTTAGTTAATTAGTTAGTTAGTTGGTTGATTGATTGGTTGGTTGGTTGGTTGGTGGGTTGGTTGGTGGGTTGGTGGGTTGGTTGGTTGGTTGGTTGGTTGGTTGGTTGATTGGTTGGTTGGTTAGTGGGTTGGTTGGTTAGTTAGTTGGTTGGTTGGTTGGTTGGTTTGTTGGTGGGTGGGTTGGTTGGTTGGCTGGTTGGTTAATTGGTTGGTTGTTGATTGTTTGGTGGTTGTTTGGTTCGTTAATTAATTGGTTAGTTAATTGGCTGTTTAGTTTGCTATTGGTTGACCGGTTGGTTGGTTGGTTGGTTGGCTGATTAATTAGTTAGCTAGTTAGTTAGTTGGTTGGTTGGTTGGTTGGTTGGTTGGTTGGTTGGTTAGCTGGTTAGTTGGTTGGTTGGTTGGCTGGTTGGTTGGTTACTTGGTTGGTTGGTTGGTAAGTTGGTTGATTGGTTGGTTAGTTAGTTACTTAGTTGGTTTGTTGGTTAGTTGGTTGGTTAGTTGACTGGTTGGTTTGTTGGTTGGCTGGTTGGTTGGTTAGTTGATTGTTTGGTTGGTTGGTTGATAAGTTGGTTGATTGGTTAGCTGGTTGGTTAGTTAGTTTTTTAGTTAAGTGCTTGGTTGATTGGTTGGCTGGTTGGCTGGCTGGCTGGTTGGTTGGTTAGTTAGTTGGTTGGTTGGTTGGTTGGTTGGTTGGTTGGTTGGTTGGTTGGCTGGTTGGTTGGCTGGCTGGTTGGTCAATTAGTTGGTTGGTTGATTGTTTGGTTGTTTGGTTGGTTGGTTGGTTAGTAAGTTGGTTGATTGCTTGATTAGTTAGTTAGTTAGTTATAGTTAGTTGGTTGGTTGGTTGGTTGATTGGTTGGTTGGTTGGTTAATTGGCTGGTTGCTTGGTTGATGGTTGGTTGGTTGGCTGGTTAGTCAGTTGGTCGGCTGGTTAGTCGGTTAGTCGGTTGGTTGGTTAGTCGGTTGGTTGGTTAGTTGGTTGGTTGGTTGGTAAGTTGGTTGATTGGTTGGTTAGTTAGTTACTTAGTTGGCTTGTTGGTAAGTTGGTTGGTTGGTTGGTTAGTTGACTGGTTGGTTTGTTGGTTGGCTGGTTGGTTGTTTGGTTGGTTAGTTGATTGTTTGGTTGGTTGATAAGTTGGTTGATTGGTTGGCTGGTTGGTTAGTTAGTTTTTTAGTTAAGTGGTGGGTTGATTGGTTGGCTGGTTGGTTGGTTGGTTGGTTGGTTATTTGGTTGGTTGGTTGGTTGGTTGGCTGGCTGGTTGGTTGGTTGGTTTGTTGGTTAATTAGTTGGTTGGTTGATTGTTTGGTTGTTTGGTTGGTTGGTTGGTAAGTTGGTTGATCGGTTGGTTAGTTATTAGTTAGTTAGTTGGTTGGTTGGTTGGTTGATTGGTTGGTAGGTTGGTTATTTGGTTGGTTAGTTGGTTGTTTGGTTGGTTGGTTGATAAGTTGGTTGATTGGTTGGCTGACTGGTTGGTTGGTTGGTTGTTTAGTTGGACTACTGATTGGACTATATGTCTGAATGATCTATTTACATGTTTTAGTAATCCTACATTGGTTTTGCAGCGTGTATCTTCATTTTTTCACAAAAAATTCAGGTGACACCCGCCATTTTCCCAGGTGATACCGAGTGGCCATCAGGTGATACCGGGTTGAACCGAGTTGAACCCATTGTCCAGGTGTGCTTTTACATGAGTAATATAGGCCCTAACTAAAATATTTTTATCACGAGAAAGAAAGCCTTGTGTATTAGAAAACAACGGAAACAGCTTTTTAATTATGTGGGCCAAATGTTTCTTACAATTAAGATTATTGGAAATATAAACACCCAGATCACAAACGGAACTAACGTCATTTGGAATAGTCATATCATTCAAAGAATAAAGCTTTTTGGATTATTTTTATCAAGATGTAAAACTGCTTATTTTTTGTAGCATCAGGAAGTTTCTAACTAATAAAACAAGTATAAATATTATCCTGATTTTTTTGTATTGAATGATAATCAGAAGATGAACTAAAGATTTTGACATCATCGACAAAGAGGTAAATTCTACTATATTCAATCAAGTTACATAGGTCATTAACATTAATTAAGAATAAAGCAGGACTAATACAACTACATTGGGAAACACCACTGCCAACAGGCATGAAATCAGAAAAAACCCTGTTATTACAAACACGCTGAGACCGACCACGTAAAAAAGAATCGAGCCAATAAAAAAGTAGGCCTTTTATTCCATAATTTGAGAGCTTATATAAAAGCTTAGATAACAGGATTTTATCAAGAGCTTTCGAAAAGTCGATGTAAGCTACATCGACAGGAGTCCCATTCATAGGTGGGCAGCACCAAAATTCTGGGGGGGTGAAAAAATTTCTGGGGGGGGGTGAAAAAATTTCTGGGGGGGGGTGAAAAAATTTTCAAAGGTAAAAGAATGGTCCTAAAAGTGGTTGTATGGCGAAAAAACACCATTTTTCGACGTTTCTCATCAAGCACTATCCAATGGCATCAAAAATTGCTAAAAAGCAAAAAAAATTCAAAAATTGAATTCTGGGGGGTATTTTGATCTCTGGGGGTTATTTTGATCCCGGGGGGTATTTCAACTTCTGGGGTGACCCCCTAAACCCCCTACGCCCATGTGTGGTTCAATTGCTCAAAGATACCGTCCAACTGTGTTAACATTCAAGTAGTTGTAATCCACAATAATAAGATTTTAGAAAATCAAAGCTGAGAAGAAGATAAGAGTCTGTTTATAGTAAGAAAATCGATCATTTTTGAGTTAATCAAACTTTCCGTAATTTTACTTGATAAGCAGCAAATAGAAATCGGTCTTTAATTACTCACTAAGGCTGAGTCACTAATTTTTCGCTGTTTTAAAAGTAAGAATTTGACACTTCTTACGACGGCCTATAAATTTCAAATGAAAAAGTGCAGGAAAAACAGGTAAGTATATATAGGTTTCCTGAAGAATCCAAAAATTTTCAAATTCGTAGAATCATGCTACATTTATTCTTAGTGTCTCAAAATTTACAAAACATGCTAAGTGCGGGAAAAGCTTTCATATGACATAGGATTTGATTGACCAGCCCAACCTCCGTGTTTAACTGCTATAGTGCCATTTTTTGCCGATCATTAGAATTTAGCATTTTATCATCCATGTGTGCTACCTAGTTAAAAGTTTTTGATTATTCAGGTTGAAATAGGTAGTACACTTATTTTGTCCCTCAAGTTGAAAATGAATAGTCTGCAGCAATGTGTTTCCGCGAACATAATAGTGTGGCAAAAATTTTTCAAGCTGTGCTCTCCATATGAGAAAATTCTGGCTACGCCTATGGTGTGCATCAGGCACAATAATACCCTTAATGGCTTATACATTGGATCCAGCGTTCAAAACAAGCCTGTGTAGTGGGATGCAGCAAGCGGAGCAAGCAACGCGATTTGCATTGAATCTCACTGTTTAGGCTTATTTTAAGTCTGAAACTAATATGAATCTCAACTCAAGCAAGCTGGCGAAGCGATTGCCATGAAATCTATGCTGTCCAAGCTGTTGTATTGTTGTGATAGAGTCGAAAAGATTGAATAAATAATTAAGAATTCATATAGTTCAACAAATACGTAATTAATTTATAGCGAAATGGTTTGCATTTTCGAAATCAGATTATTAATATTGACAGTATTTGTCAAAGAAACAACATTTTTTGAAATTTGTACCACCTAAACTGCATAAGTGCCGTAATTTTATTGCTTGCTATTGATGGTCACGGCGCGTTGAATCGATTGTTGCACTTTTATTGACACATTACTCTAGAATACTTGATCAAGATGACCACTCTGTATTTCCTGCGCAGATTTAATTATTGCTGGGGAAGCTAAAACTTTCTCAGAACATGCAACATGCTAAAAGTTGAAATCTTGGCCTTGGCAATAAAACATACGGCAGTATTAATGAAACTGCTCTGTTGTGCATGCGTTTATAGTACCTAAACTTTAGATTAAACGGAAACAAATTAAATGTTTCGGCGCCTTGCGCTTGCCCCTCACTACTATGAATCGATTATCGCTATACTTTACTCTACCTACGAGGGTTGATCAATAAAGGTGCTAGCTTTTGGCGAAAAAACAAGAGTATGGCAATACCAATACTCTATTTTTCAACAAAGTCATCAGAACACGCTCAAACACTCAAGCCAACATTCGTCAAGCAATTTTCTATGCTATCCAGCCTACAGATTGAACTTGGACCCCCAAAACCAGGGTTCGACCTCAGATTTCACCTTATTATATAAAAACCTACATTTCTTATAACAAAACCTACGTTTTAGGAAGACAGGACGTCTAATGTTCACAAATCAGAGATTACGGCGAATGACTTAAGTGATGGAACCTGCAGTCAGGAACGACCGAAGCTTCGGCTTCGGCCGAAGCTGGTCGGCCGAAGGTGAGACTGTTTTCCTACTTCGGCCGAAGGCCGAAGCAAAGAGATAATTAAGGCCGAAGCTCGAAGCTTTTCAGGCAAGTTTTTCGCATTAAAATTTAGACAATGTGCAATATAACTAACCCCAGACGACGCCATTTAGCTCAATTTATCTTCTAGTCACCTTAAATTTTGTTAAAAATATGCTCACAACAGTAACTTTGACTATAATAACAGCGAGCAACCATGTACTAATAACAAAAGCTGACTCATCTAAGCATTGTATCTGCTCCGCATCTGTTTCCATTTTTAAAAAGTTCGACTATGAATGAATCACTAGCGATCGCGAAAATAATGAAACACTTAAGAGGAAAGCCACACCTTTATTCCTACATGTCTCACATTTGAAGGCATGTCTTTGTTTACTCGAAATTCCAACGTCATCTTTGTACTTGTTGTATATCGTGTGTCTACTGTGTACCAGTGTTTTTATTTTAACAATGTCCGTTTGTACTAGGGATGCACCGAAGGCCCGGCCCCGGGAGCCAAAATACGCAACTTTCAGCCTATTATTTAGAATTATCTCAACGTTTTTTGTTCGGATTTTGGCGATAATTTGAGGAACAATCGTGCATAATCGCCTGTGCATATCATTCATGTATAACAAAACATTGGTCACAAATTTTGTTTCATAAATTCAGCTTATTCACGTTTATAGCTGCAGCAATTTAATAGTCAAAACCGATAATCTACTAAGTTTTTCGCCAAATACACTAGCGTTTCTAATCGCTCATGCAGCAAACGAGGACGGGAATCCGAGCAAATATTGCCGCTTGTACTGAACAAGCGTTCATCTCGGGGTACACATGGGCGGGGGCTCAAATATTTCCTTGTCAGCTATATATGTCAGGGCCGGGTAAGTTTCCAATTTTGTCCGCAAAAAGCCCATCGGATCCAAATTCTGTTCCGACTTTTTCTTCTGCATGAGAAAAAGCATACGTTTAACATTTTGTGGCATTCCTGTAGGTTTACTTGCCGGATGAACAGGCACGTAGCTCTGGAGGGAATGGGGTCCGGCCGGACCCCATAAAATCGAAAATCGGAAAAATTGGACTTTTTAAACGTTATTTTGTGCTATTTTTCGGCCTTTTGGCCTTAGTCCCTCCAAAATTGGTGTTGGTCACCCCAAAATAGGACGGCCAGCTACATGCCTGCGGATGAAATTCCAAAAGATGTTTTTTGTGTTGGATTGGCTGGCAACATAATAAACTATGCACGTGAAATATCTATCCTTGTTTAAGCTATTTTCAAGTCGTCTGATCTAAAACATGAGTATTTCGGCTGATAATGATGCAAGTTAAGTGAATTGGGCCAAATTTTATAAATGGCAGGAAAAATTTTTGGCCTAGATAAGCTATGATGATTCATTGAACACGAAAATGCATGTGGAACGGATGCCATAGACTTGCCCAGACGCTATTTTGCATAAGTCACATTTTGCCAAATACATATGTATACGTGGTATATCCTGGATATAGCAAAAATAATTGGCCCCGGTTGGTCCCAGTCTCTAGTACCGGCCCCGGCGCCGGGCCCAGGCCCCGGTCAAAAAGGCGGCCCCGGTGCATCCCTAGTTTGTAATGTACAAAGATGGTCCCAAAAGTCTTTGTACATTTTGCACACGCAAATTTTTGTGTACTATATATTAGTACAGTGGCGATTTTAGTGTGGTTAAACAGGGCTTTCGATCTTTGGTAGTGTATTTTAGCTAATTTCTGGGTCTCTAAGGGCAAAATTCACTGAAAATTGTCTTCAAAACGGCGCAAAGCGCCGAAATATTTGACATAGTTATTTACTTTTGAAATGCAATTTCTGTCATTAGAAAGATATGTAGAACACACAATTACTGATTTCGGCGCGTAGCGCCTAAAATTTTTGCGAATTTCAGACCTTTTTTGCCAGTTTTTGTCTTCCCAAAAATCTTTGTAAATGTACAAAGACAGTCCCAATAAATCTTTGTACAATGGGAAAAATCTTTACCGAGTACAAAAAAGACTGCTGTGAACCAATCTCTTTTGTATTAAATAATTGCTCCATGGTCGACGTGTTAATTTTCTTAAACTTCTGCATCTAATAACGGGAAGAAATCTCTATTTGCTTTTATGTCTACCTTCTACAAATTTAAGTATCAGCAGGAAAATTAGGAATTAATCAATTGTTTTTATAATTCTCAGGAATTCTAGGCTTTATTCCTTATAATACATTATATTTTTATATATTCAGGATAGTGAATCTGATGATGATCAATACGTATTAGCTGATGATATACATGAAATGTCTAATAATGAAATCAGTGCTAATGAAGAGAATTAATTGCGCTTTTGAATAAAATTTTTGCAATGAATGACACTGTTTTATTACTTCATATTTACTCCTGGAACATAATCAAGCTTAACTTTCATATTTATGACTCAATTCGCAATTCATTCTTCATACTAATCAGAATTAGACTGAAGAATTTATACAGATTCGGCCTTCGGCCGAAGTCGAAGCAAGAGCTGGCCGAAGCTTCGGCTTCGGCCGAAGCAAACTTTTGGAGCTTCGGTCGTTCACTGCCTGCAGTCAACCGAAGTTTCTTGTAAAAGCGTGCTTTGCGAGGTGGTGCATTACCGAGCAAAATTAGCACTCTGTGGACAACCTTCATTCATTTTTCTTGATTAATTTTTGCAACTGGTTCCAGAGTTTGGAGTAATAGTTAGCATTTATTATTACATTGTTTGGTGTAAAGTCAATCAAAAGAGGACTGAGAATCATAAGAAAAGTGATAAAATCACGTTTCTCGTTGATTTGGAGACCTTGGTCTTCGATGATGATTTTGAAGCCTCCCTAATCGCTGGATTGACTGATGTTTCGTTTTTGGATTCTGGTAGTAAACCCCTCCTTCATCACCAGATACAATTTACTTAATAAAGTTTTCTGTATCTTGTTCAAATTGATGAAAAAAGTGCTTAATGTTTTCAGCTCACTCATGCTTTTGCTCAGCTGCTAACAAATGCGGCTCTCTTTGGCAATTTCGAATCTGTTCAAATTGATTATGCTGTGCTATAATTTAACCTTAATATTAAGGCTAACGGATGCACCCTAATTCCCCTGTCTCCCCCGTTAGACCGTGAACAGATTGAATTTTTTCTTGGGTGATCACGAGTTCGGATGTCCAGTGGACCTCCCTCCTTCAAAGTTCGTCACGCCAGTCCTAAAAATTGCAATTCATTTTTTAATATTGCTGGGAGCAAGGGCACTAATTCCACGAACTTCACTCAATTAACAAGAATTTCTGTAGATTTTTGACATGAGCATTAGGTACCGAATGACGTTCTATTACTCAATGATTCAATTTTCGACCAATAATACCGGATACCAGTGTTTTTTTGGTACAAGGTCCGTTTGTACATGTACAAAGATAGTCCCCAAAAGTCTTTGTACATTTTGTACATGCAATTTTTTGTGCACTATGCTATAGTACAGTAGCGGTTTTAGTGTGGTAAAACAGGGTTTTCAATCTTTGGTAGTGTATTTGAGCTAATTTCTGTGTTTCTGACGCCAAAAATTACTAAAAATTGTCTCAAAACGGCGCGAAGCGCCAAAAAATTTGACATTTTTCCATTCTAAATGCAAATTCTACCATTTTAAAAATATATAGGACAAGCAATTGCTCATTTTGGCGCGAAGAGCAGAAAATTTTCGGGAATTTTACACTTTTACTGTTTTTGTCTTCCCAAAAATCTTTGTACATTTTGTACACACAAATATTTCGGTACTATATGGTACAGTGGCGGTTTTAGTGTGGTAAAAACAGAGTTGTTCGACTTTTGGTAGTGTATTTTAGCTAATTTCTGGGTCTGTAAGGGCAAAAATCAATAAGAATCGTCTTAAAACGGCGCGAAGCACCAAAAAATTTGACATGATTCCTTTTGAAATGCAATTTCTGCCATTATAAAGATATATAGAACACACAATTACTTATTTCGTCGCGGAGCGCCTAAAACTTTTGCGAATTTCAGACCTTTTTTGCAATTTTTGTCGTTCAAAAATCTTTGTTCATGTACAATGACGGTCCCGAAAAGTCTTTGTACACCGGGAAAATCTTTGCCGAGTACAAAAAGCTGCCGGGTACAGCAATAATACCGGGGACAATAAATTAAATGTGGATATCTCTAGGAAAAATTTAGCAATAATTATGAAATTTGAAACATGCGCATAAGGTAAGCCCTTAAATACAAATAAAAGAAGTTGGCTGCAGTTCAATTACTACCGAAAAAGCTATGCTTTATTGATCAACCCTCGTATGTGTTATGGTATGCTCTTCTACCTTTTCCCTTTTTGAAACTATAGCATTATTCGCTTAAACAAGCCAAAGTATTCTGGCGCTTTATAATGATTGACTAGGAAATTTAGTGTTTTCTGTGTCTGTGGAAACTCTGAAGTTCTGAATTTGGGTCAATTGTTTGTGTGTAATAGTTTTACAATTTATGTTTCCTTTGTCTCTTGGTTAAAATTTTCAGAATAATTTTTCAAGACAGCCAGATTATTGGGTTTGATAACATTTTATAATTTTATAATTAATTTTGTTTTATTAAAATATTTTATAATTTTATTCTATAACATTTGATATAGCATTTTATAGCGCTTTGCGCAAATTGAATTAATAAAACATCTCAAACTTCTAATGCTAATGACGTCATAAGGATTACTATTCTGTAGAAGTACCATATATTTTCTTGCAGTTTTTCGCTAACTTAGTTCATTATCATTGACACACCTTTTCTATATCAGGATATACATATATTCCAAATGCCTGACAGAGTTAGAGCTCAATCGTTATCAAATTTAATAGTTTTTTCATAATGCTTTATTTGCATAAGTTTTTGTTTGAATTTTTACGTTGTATCAAATCCAAATTTCTGAAGAACTAAATGTTCTAACACAAAACAAAAAGCAGTATTGAAATCAGCGCAATAAACCGTTTAGGAATCGAATCGAAAATTATTTATTAGAAATATTAATCTAACAATAAAGTTCAAACTCGACACGCTTATTATTTCACATACGACGGTAAAATATGCGCTTCCAACGATAGTAAAGGTACACGTTATATAAAAATAATTTAATGATATTCAGTTTTGCTAGGATAATTTTGTCTTTTGCCTTGCAAGATTCATGCACAAAGAAGCAGTAATTTACGAAAACTTAAAATAAAATTATCAGAAAATTGGTATGTTGGGAAAATAATACCAGGTTAAAGAAAAGCTCAGAAATCTGATCTGTAATCAACTAATTTCATCTCAGTTGCAAACTGAAACCTTAGATATGTTGATCGATGTTATACGATCGCCCGCCTTAGGAATAGTCTGAGTACGGCCCTTAAATTCATTATTGCACCACGGTTATGTTTTGCGCTACTGATTTAGGCAAATTTTATCCAACTCAGTTAGTCAAATTGATTGATCTTTGGTTTGGTCCTGGCGATTGCATAGCAAAATGAGCTATCCAAATGCGACCAAAGTTACAGTAAGTGTTATCGAGTATACTTGATATACTGAAGTTATAATTTGATATTTGCGCATTCTTTATCGTCTTATTCGATTTTATTATACACCAAATAGTCTTTAAATTCGTTCTTTGATCAATGAGGATTTCTCACGCTTTGATGTTCTTGTCAGCTATTGGACAATGTAAAATTATTTGCAGTGTGTGATGCTTTAGCATTCAGCAGTGATTCATTAGCCTGCTCGTTAGGATTCTCTTTTTGCTTTTATGCTTAATGACCTATTCTTTGTACAATGGCGTACAGTAAATTATTTGAGCTGGTTTTATGCGTTAGGAATTCATACTCATTATTTTTTGATGCATGGGGCGCAGACATGCCTAACATGGAAATTCTGGCGGTGAAATCAAACAATTTTTCTTACGTGCTTTTTTGGATAAAAAATGGTGAATAGGATAGGCGTCGCGTCGAAAAATGATTTTTGGCGTTTCTAACGATGCTATCTTTCTAAAACGTAAAAGAATGAAAAAATTAAAAAAAAACAAAAAAAATCAAATGAAGTGAACGGAATTTAGTCGAAGGAAAGAATATGTATTTGGTGCCGTTGACACTTTTGATCTGACATAGTTGAAAAAGCTTCAAGCAGCAGCTTTTTTGTACGATTTTCACAGGAAAATTGCATTCTGAAGGGTTCAAAAATTTTTGGAGGCTGAAAACCTGAGGGCGTTCAAAACCTGAGGGGCATGTGAAAATCCTCTGAGATAATGTATGACAGGTGGTGTTTCCTTTATTCGAATTTTTTATGTATTGCATCTCCAGTGTTTTTTTAGCGCCATCATCATGAGCGCGGCCGCTAACGATGTTCTGAAGCCATTACCGCCATGAAATCCTCATTAGCGCAATGTAAACAAAGCGAGTCTAGATTTTTGAACCTCCTTTACCTTGTTTCTACTTCACTCTCCTCTTGCTTCTTTCAACTTTAATTTTTTACTCATTTTATGTTTAAAATATGCAAATTTTTTGCATTAGCGCTCTGCGCTAATGGTCTAAATTTTTTATTAGCGCGCGGCCAGTTCCATTAGCGAGGCGTTAAAGAACAGTGTCATTTCCTTCAATGATTCTCGTCCGGACTCTAAACCATACAAGCGCATACTCGTACATGCACATAAAAAGGGTGATGGGAATGTATTACCCCTTCTGAAGTTTCTTAAAGATAGGTGGGTACTGTCGAGTAGTTTAGGTCCGAAAAAGTGCATTCTCAAGTAATTTTAAAATTATTATAAACAAAAACGCAATTTGCCGTGGTAAAAATTCCTGATTTTACCTCTCACTGACCACAAATTTTCGATTCAACCCCTCCCTGGCCAGCCTGACCTTGTGATAGGGAGGGGTAAGAAGGGCATACATGCAGGGGCGTAACAAGGATTTTATTTGGGGGGGGGCGAAATTTTTGAAGCCCTATATCTTGAGAACTGTTAAATGATACGCGGAAATAATGACATTTTGAGCGTTTTTCGACGAGATCTATGCCATTGGCTGTCCCGCTATGCTCCCAAAGCCAGAAAATTTATGAGCCCCCAATTTTCGAAAAATTGAATTTTTTGGTCGTTTATGGGTGTTTTTAAGCCCTTTTTGCCAGGAACTGGAGGTCATTTCCCCTCACTAAAAATGGCCAGGGCCCCCAGTCCACTTAGATTCTTAAGCCGTTAGATTTATGGGGAAGGGGTGTATATTGCTCTCGCTGAAGCATCAAGAAGTTAGGTACTGTTGAGCGATTTATATCCAGAATAGTGCATTTTTAGTGATATAGACTTGCTGTGTTTAAGAACACAATTAACTGTAGTAATTATCTAGGATTCCACTTCTTCCTAGTCCTGACCATGTGCATCTATGCTTTAAAGCACAAGGGTGCAAGGCCAAACTTTCTGGGTGGGGGAGGGGTGAAAACAAAAACTTGGTAGATAGCATAGTGCTTCGTAAAAACGGTTCTATACCAAAAAAACGATGATATCGCTTTTAAACATCCGTTTTTGAGCAATTAGGGCAAGCAGATAGCCTTTTTGAAGTCAGAAACATGGTCTTTTTGGACTCATAAACATAGATGCATAGCTTTTTTGCACACATTTCCATGGGGGATGAGGGGGTATTTCCCTTACCTCGTGGTCCAAGACTCGAATTAATGTCAGACGATTTTGAGCTGTCAAACATTTTCTGCATGATTTTTGGGGACGAATGTAGCAAAGATGTTAAGAACTTTTCGGCGCGCCGACTAGCACATTTCTGTTTTGTTTACCCATAAAATGCCTGATGAAGTTCAAATGATCTGAAAGTCAAAACTTTCGATGAATTCTTATATTTTATAGAAACAAAAGTGGCGCAACTAGTCGGAATTGGACAAAAAGTACTAAAAAATGTTGTTTTTTACCTTAAAACATTTTTTATAGTATATTTTAACCTTTTTTACATATTTGACCTGCAAAAAGGCTAAAACTCTAAATTTAGTGTTCCCAAATTTTGGATTTCTCCCTGAACTTTCGACCCTGGGAAACTGCCTTTTTGGACGAAAAGTAGCTATTTAGCCCGCCACTAAAATAGCTATATATCCTTTTGATAATCAGAAAGACAAGTACATTTCTGAGGTGTTTCTGATTCCAAAAAAGCTATATAGCCAATTTTCTTAGCGCGAAAAATGCTATATGGCTATGATTTTTTCTTATATTTCAGCAACGCTCGCAATGATTAATCTTCAGAATTTTTTAAAATTTATCTTCAATATTGGCGGGTTGATGAATTCATGTAATACACTATTGCTTGAATTCAACAACCCACTATCGCCTTGGTGGATCTACCTTTGAGCTCGTTAGCACTCACTGCTACTGTTTATTGTTTTTATTTCCAGTGCGAAAGTTACCAATGCTAATTATTAAAGATAAACATGTCAACTCTTTTTGATTTGTAATATTTCACGTGCTCTTCAGTTGGCGCTGTATCAGTCGGTCATAAAAGATGTCATTGAAAACGTGGAGAAGCGTTCGCTGATGAAGGAGTCGAAGAAGCAGTTTTAAAAGAACTCAAAGAAGTAATTTGACTATTTACATACATAAATACACACACGTTACAGGAAACATGTATACTTAATAAGTGTTCATACATCTCTAGTATTATACTGCTTCGAATTGTTTTTCTGATCGTTACAATTTCCTTGTGCGAAATTACGCGACTTTTAGATTTTTTGAAATGGAAACTTGTATATATTTGACTCAGAAACGAGTATTCTTCAAATTTTTGATTCGTATATCGACTACGCTCTGTCCTAAAAAATGGTGTTCTGACATAATATAAGCCATTACGTGCATCTTACATTGGTAGACGCTGGCTTGTACTATTGTGTTGATTACAAGTTGTATGACAATGCCATCATTTTTGAATTACATTTTGCGAATCGTGTCAGAAATTCAGTCTTGCTCAGTTTTAAGACACACGAGGTCGGCATTTATGTATTTTAATTTGATATGGGATGCACATAGGTGCGCAAGGTCAAAGTTTTAGGGAGGGGTGAAAATCGAAAACTTTAAGATAATCAGGTGTCTTTTAAAAACGATTCTAAATCGAAAAATGATGTTATCGCTTTAATACCATCCTTTTCGAGCATTTTTGGCAAGTAGACAGTTGAAATTCGGGCAATGCCAACCCCGGATAATGAATGTTTCCGGATATCGCGCACCTTCTGACAAGGCCGTTAGCATATATATATATATATATATATATATATATATATATATATATATATATATATATATATATATATATATATATATATATATATATATATATATATATATATAATAATATATAATAATATATATATATATATATATATATATATATATATATATATATACATACATACAGGCCCGTATCCAGGATTTTATTTCGGGGGGGCCGAAAATTTTTGAGACCAGATATCTCGAGAACCATTAGGAGATAGGCGAAAATAAAGACAGTTTTGAGCGTATCTCGGCGAGCTCTATACAACGGTGAAGAAAAATTTCAGCAAAAAAATTAAAAATTTTCACTTTATTCCATTTTGATATACAGCAAATTTATCATTTAAGCTGATTTCTCATCACCTAATCGGCGAATTATTTCTTATCTCTTGCCTTTGTACTTAATCATTGTGCTTTACAGAGAAAAACAATACGGATAATGAATAATTCGGCGCGAAGCGCCGAAAAAATTGACATGCTCTGCATATCAACCTCAAATTTGAGCGGTTTTGAGCGGACTAGAAGACAAAAAACATGTATAAAACAATAGATACGGCGCGAAGCGCCGGAAAAATTTCATGTTTACCATGTCATAACTCAAATTTGAGCTGTTTTGAGTGAGCTAGAAGGCAAAAACTATAACTAAACAATGAATCCGGCGCACAGCGCTAGAAAAAAATTGACATGCTCTCTATATCTAACTCTAATTTGAGCGATTTTTAGCGGTTCAGAAGACAAAACTATACGTAAACAATAAATCCGGCGCGAATCGCCGGAAAATTTTGAGTTTACTAGCTCAAAAGTACGCTAAAAACCTGTTTAGGCGCTGTTTCAGACGCACTTCGCCAATTTTTCATTTTTCCCTTCGGGGGACCCTTGAGAGAAACAAAAATTTTTCCCTATTTCGGGGGGCAGGCCCCCCGCCCCCTGGATACAGGCCTGTTCCCATGTCATAACTCAAATTTGAGCTGTTTTGAGTAAGCTAGAAGGCAAAAATTATAGCTAAACAATGAATCCGACGCAAAGCGTTAGAAAAAAATTGACATACTTTCTATGTCTAACTCAAATTTGAGCGATTTTCAGCGGTTTAGAAGACAAAACCTTACATAAACAATAAATCCGCCGCGAAGCGCCGGAAAATTTTTGTGTTTTCTAGCTCAAAAGTATGCTAAAAACCTGTTTTGGCGGTGTTTCAGACCAACTTCGCCAATTTTTCATTTTTCCCTTTGGGGGACCCTTGGGAAAAACAAAAATTTTTTCCCATTTCGGGGAGGGGGCAGGCCCCCACCCGCCCCCTGGATACGGGCCTGTATATATATATATATATATATATATATATATATATATATATATATATATATATATATATATATATATATATATATATATATAAATATAAATATATATATATATATATATATATATATATATATATATATATATATATATATATATATATATATAAATATATATATATATATATATATATATATATATATATATATATATATATATATATATATATATATATATATATATATATATATATATATATATATATATATATATATATATATATATATATATATATATATATATATATATATATATATATATATATATATATATATATATATATATATATATATATATATATATATATTAGTGATGTCCTGAGCACACGGCACCGGCACCGGGCCGGTAGGCTAGTACCGGCGCCGGTGCCGGTGCTAGATAAAAGAGATAAAATTAGTGTAAAAAGAATAATTGAAGCTCATTTATCACCAATTTAATCAATAAAGGTGCAAAAGGTAGCATTTTCTTAATAAAATCTTCTGATTAGTATAGTGAAGCATTTTGACTGAACTTCAGAACAAGACTTCGAGCTTTAAAAATGAATTATTCATTTAACGAAACACATCTTATTGAAAACATCAATTAACAGCAAGAAGCGTGGACACTAATAAATAAAGTAAATTAAAATTAAAAAGCATCGACATATAGAGTGGAAAGTTCTTCTAATTCTACCATCAGTAGGCAAGAAGGATGAGTACTACAGAATAGTTTTAAACTTAATTTCATCAAATCCATTTTTATTTTTCCATTTCGTGAGCAGAAGACCGTAAAACGCAGCTAGAATTTTAAAATAGTTTTTATGCAAAACTTTTTCCGGCAAATTATTCAGAAAAAGCTTGTTAAAACTTTGTAAATGAACTTCTATGTAAGTCTTTTGCATTACTAATATATCTCAGGTTTGTTTTCAGAGGCTTTTGAAAATGTGAAATGATAAACTCAAATAATTTAACTTCAAAAAGTTTTTGTGGCTATTTTCATGTTTGTTTCTTACTAGTTGAATATTTAACTAATGCACTAAAACCAAATTTCGATTTGACTAAAGAATCAACTACTGCACAAGCCAATCTTGATTGCGCTACACTTAAACTTATAATACACTATTTAACTTTGATTTTTCTTCGAATTTCAATTTTATTACAATTTTTTGTTTGTTAAATGCTTAAGTGAGAAAATTAATATGTATTCATAAATTAAAAATAATGAAGTCGTTACTGGCCAAATGAAATTTTGCCCTTAATATGTATATCCGGTGAAAAATAGGTACAAATTCAACCCTTTTTGAATAAGCATAGTATACTATATAATATGCTAATGTAGCACCGGCACCGGCGCCGGTACAGGGGGTACCGGCACCGGCACCGGCACCGGCACCGGTAAAAAGGCGGCACCGGGACATCACTAATAGTGTACTATGCTTCTTCAAAAAGGGTTAAATTTGTACCTATTTTTCACCGGATATACATATTAAGGGCAACATTTCATTTGGCTAGTAACGACTTCATTATTTTTAATTTATGAATACATGTTGATTTTCTCACTTGAGCATTAAACAAACAAAAAATTGTAATAAAATCGAAATTCGAAGAAAAATAAAAGTTAAATAGTGTATTATGAGTTTAAGTGTAGCGAAATCAAGATTGGCTTGTGCAGGAGTTGATTCTTTAGTCAAATCGAAATTTGGTTTTAGTGCATTAGTTAAATATTTAACTAGTAAGAAACAAACATGAAAATAGCCACAAAAACTTTTTGAGGTTAAATTATTTGAGTTTATCATTTCACATTTTCAAAAGCCTCTGAAAACAAACATGGGATATGTTAGTAATGCAAAAGACTTACACAGGAGTTCATTTACAAAGTTTTAACAAGCTTTTTCTGAATAATTTTCAGGAAAAAGTTTTGCATAAAACTATTTTAAAATTCTAGCTGCATTTTACGGTCTTCTGCTCACTAAATGGAAAAATAAAAATGGATTTGATGAAATTAAGTTGAAAACTACTCTGAGGTACTCATCCTTCTTGCCTACAGATGGTAGAATTAAAAGAACTTTCCACTCTATATGTCGATGTTTTTAATTTTTATTTACTTTATTTATTAGTGTCCACGCTTCTTGCTGTTAATTGATGTTTTCAATAAGATGTGTTTCGTTAAATGAATAATTAATTTTTAAAGCTCGAAGACTTGTTCTGAAGTTCAGTCAAAATGCTTCACTATGCTAATCAGAAGATTTTATTAACAAAATGCTACCTTTTTGCGCCTTTATTCATTAAATTGATGATAAATGAGCTTCAATTATTCTTTTTACACTAATTTTTTCTATTTTATCTAGCACCGGCACCGGCGCCGGTACCAGCCTAGCACCGGCCCGGTGCCGGTGCTTAGGCGCCGGTGCCGGTGCCGGTGCCCAGGACATCACTAATATATATATATATATGCAGATTTACCTACAAACTCAATTTCAAGCAAACCACAGATCTTGCTAATTCAAATCTTTATTTCACTATGTCAGATTGGTGCAAAGTTCTAGTTAATAATCAAAATTGACATATTTTAAATTGCAATTCATGTAGACGAGCATTTCCAGCTTGCTTGGTAGCAGACTGCTACGTCTATCAGAACAAATAGAATAATAAGCCTAAGAAAAGTGCAAAGTAAAGCACATTGAAAAGCGCATCCAAGTCAGAGGAGTTAAATCCATACATTAACAGCTCAAAAATTCTAGGGGATCCAAAATTTTTCAAAGTCAAAAAGTGCCTGATAATATATGGTAGAGCGAAAAAACAGCGTTTTCTCGTGTTTCTCAATGAGAGCTATCCATTAGCATCAAAAAACCGCAGAAATGTAAGTGTAAGTAAGTCGAAATGTAAGTCCAATAAACACGTTTCCGCTGCAATCTATGCATGCAGCATAGCTTTTTGGGTATATATGCCCGAGATCAGATTGGCCAGGGAGGGGTAAAATCGAGATATTAGGGTCAGGGAGGGGTAAACTCGAGGATTTTAGTGCAGTAAATCGCGTTTTCGCTTATTTTCGCGTCAAAATTGCTTGAAAATACACTATTTTTGGGTCAAACTGCTCGACAAAACCTAACTTTTAAATCCCTCAGCGGGGGGAGGTAATACCCCATCTCTTCCCTCCCTATGTGCATGTATGTCTTCGGGGCTGGTTTTTTAGTTTACATAGTTTTTAGCTCCCAATTGGATTTTGCTGGTTTTTTAGTTTTGACTTTGATCGATTTTTCTCCAAGACGAAAGAAATTTGTGAAATCAACTAAGTGGCGTAAGATAGAGCTTTGCTGGAGATTGCTCTGATTATATAACTTTATCGATTGGGGTGGTTTTAGAGTACATATATGTATGCCAAAAACACAAAGTGGTTTTTTTAAAGAACAGCACTGTACGTAAATATCAGTTTTTTCAAATCTTAGGTGGAGTAATTCCCTCTCTGACTCATATAGATTTTTGACGTTTGCAAGCGTGAAAATGCTCAAATTTCCAGCATTAATTAACCAATATTACTATTAGGTAGGTACCTATTCCAATTTTTTTGATAAAATGTTTTGTCAGATAAATTTCCTGCTTTTTTTTCTCCACGAATGTGGAACATCGAGCTTAAAAAGAGGATAAAAATGTCGAAGTTCGGCGGCACTCTGCGAAAATTGAAAAATTGAAATAAATTTAAATATTTCTATTAAAATAACTAATATAAAATGAAAATACATAAAAACTGAAGAATAGAACTGAAAGAGATAATAATATCGAAACTATTCGGAGCTTCGCGGCAGGTAAAATTTTTATTGATTACTTCCAGAAAGCGGCAAAATTCAGCTTAAATGAATAAAAATCTTCAAAATTTTCCGCGCTTCGAGTTAGTTAAAATTTCTTCATTGCGTGTAGTCAGAAAGATGTAAAATTTAGCTCAAAAGAATAGGAAAGTCGCAAATTTCCGGCGCTTCGCGATAGGCATAAATAAATCCTGGATTAATTATATTCAGAAACTTGCGAAATGGAGCTTGAAAGGATAAAATGTAGATATTTTCCTACGTTACAGTGCCAGATATGATTCTTATTTTGCTTATCTTTAGAAAGCTACAAAATCGTGCTTAAACGGGTAAAAAGTCGGGAATTTTATGCGCGTTTTTTCATTGTTTGTCCTCAAAAAGGCTGTAAATTTGACTTTAAAAGAGTGCATAAAGATATGCTCATATTCGTTTTGTGTGAGCCATTAAAAATTACTCGCATATGGTTCTGAAATTCTTGGCTCAGTTTTTAGCACATGTTTCCTCTATTACGCATGATTTATCTGTCCTTGAGGCTTAACATACATATGTACATAAGTTTATTTTTTGACTATTTTCTAGGTTCAATAAGTGCCATTTTTACGGTGCTGCATAGTTTTTCAAATTCAAATGACTTTTCATCTTCAGCTATGGGAAAGCAAGTTAGCCTTAACCAAAGTCGTTGAACAGCAGCCAACGTATGTTGTGAAAAATTCTGCTATATCACCAAACCTCAATACCAAAGCAACTGCGATCTCGGCTCTTCATGGTACTTAATATTGTGCGGTGATATTTTTAGACTTATGCATCTATAAGTAGCGACTTTTTTAGCTCGGTTCTTCAGTTGCGTGCAAGAGTGTTCATAATTTATGATGAGTCTAAAGCTGACTTAATGAAATGTTTTTTGAGGTTTAATAAGCAAAAGGTCAGTGGTTAGCAAAACTTCAACCCGGTCGTAAAAACTGAAGTAAAATCGCAGAGCAAGTTGGGCTGTTTTTGTGTATGTAATTCGCTTGCCTTGGCTTTTAAGCCCTTCATCGACGCACATTAATACCGGGAGTTGCTATGAGGAGGCATGCGCTACCTCTAATTAGGGCTTTTGAAGAGAATATGCCTATTCAAATTCGTCATGAAATTCAAGCACTGCTTCTCTATTTTTATTTTATTTTAATTTGAGCAAGTTAGATGACATCGCCTGTTTTTTTAACGGTTTTTTTATCTCATTTTTCGCTTCTATTTTCCGTTTTTCGCAGTATTACTAATGTGTCCTTCTTTTTTGTATATGCATTTAAATTCTTGTGTGTGCCTCACTTTGTAAACACTGTAATGTCTCGTAATACGATTCATTCTTGTACTTTTGTTTCGAATTGTTTCTCGCTTGTTTTTAAAAGATGCTTCGTATTATAATAAATTCATTATTTATTCTTTTTCATTTCGTATTTTTTCTTTCTTTTTTCTCCTTGTTTTCATAATAATGACTCCCTATTTTTTACTTGAGTTTACAACAAGCAATAAGTACACCTCTATATTGCCATGTAAAATTTGATTCTCCGCTTAAAATTCTATTAAAACTGAAATTTTTTCTAAGTGAATCCGAATTCTCTATAAAAATTAAGTGGACAATAGCAAAAGCATGAGCCCGTCCAAATGTGAGCTATAAAATTATATCTAGTCCCTTAAGAAGTTATGTTTGGCTGAAGATGGATGAAACAGTAGTTTTGTTTGATTTTAAATTGCTTTTTTCTGATTCCTTTTTTCAAGACTTTCGGGTAAAGTTTGCAAATTTCGACATGAATCTAGCAAAAAATAATGATGCGATAATTAGGGATCGGATGAAGGCTCTGGCGCTAAATGAGCAGGGCTGATATCGATATCTGGAGGTATCTTTGATGCAAAATTAAAAAATATACATGTGTGCAATAAAAACCCTTCGAATGAAAATTTGAGATGAAGTAAAGCACTTTTTTATTTTCTCTCGCTATTGACGTTCAATTTAGTTTCCCTAAAACACCCGTACAAACACTCATCCGTCCTTAGTTTATGCTGAGGTAAATTAGGTAGATATATAGGTATGTATGTAATTAAATAGGTACCTAAATAAAATATTGTAGCATCGAGCCTTAGTTTTGTCTAGAAGTAATTCTCACTCCTTTAATTATTCACTTAAAGACCATTTTTCCTTTAGCACCAGTTCATACAATTCCACAGCAGTTGCCATATCAGACAAATAGCCCAGCCCTTGCGGCGGTGGTTAACAATCCTTCTTTCGTCCAGTTCCCTGTAGCGCACATAATGCCTGTCGGTGCAGCCCCTGCCTTCGCCTTTAGTGCAAATAGTGTACCAGGTATAGTTGAATGCATACATGATTTTGGGGGATTGGAGGTACCCCCTCCAGCAAAAAGTTTTTCAACCTCCCACAAAATGTTAATACTTAAAATGTTTAAAATTTAAAAAAATTAAAATTCTCCTCGTGTCAGAATTCGTAATTTTACAAAAAATTGTAGAAAACGTTCTGGTTCGTGCATGGCACTTGGTAAATACAGGGTTAAGCATGTGCTACCGAAATTTGAAAACTTGTTAGGCGAAAAATGGTTTCTCCTTTGTTTTATTTGCCGAGAAAAGGTCGCTGTGAATCATTCGTGTATAAGTAATATATGTAGAGTAGACGAAACTGTATTACACTCGTAGATATCCACGTAGGATTTTTGGCGATGCAATGCAGACTATTAGATTTGTCCTATTTTCGGAAGAGCTGTTCGTTCTCGGCTCAGCCGAGATACATACATATCTAACGGCTTAAAATTTTGGGTGGGGATAGTCATTGATTTTCGGACAAATATGATAAAAAGCCCCTAAAAATCGCCCTAAAACAAAAATTTTTTGCCTATAGGGCGGGGGATTTCCGCACCATTTTGGCATGCTTTCGCTGTCACCCCTCCGTATGAGCATGCGTGTTCACATGCGAGAGGGAATATAACATCGTTGAGAAATCACGAAGTCGCTTTCTATTGGACGATCCCATTTCAACCAAGGTACTGTAATACATCTTTTACACTTGAAATTTGATATTGTGCGGCCTAATTTCGTGCATGCAATTCGAGTCAAATTTTAAAATACAGGGTGGCCCATAAAAAAGGCTACATTCCGATTTGACAGGTCATTACTTCGCTTCATGTCAACTTCAACGTTTCAAACGGACCGCATTCAATAAACAAAAGTCTCTTCTTTTCAAATGTGTAAAAATTTTCGGCTAAGTCCTAGTGCTCCGAGCGCTAAGGCAATTTGTTTATACCCTACTTTAATATTGTTTAAACTTCGACAGCGTCATTGGTTCTGCCATCAATTTGCACCCTATTTTGATGATATCCTGAAATTTTTTCACTCGGTGGGATGCGTACACTCGGTAAGCTGCGTATCTATTCTGGAGATTTAAAAATGTGCTAATTAATTTTTGTGACTGAATATATTGTCAAAATGTCAAAAAGGATGCCATTATACACAGTAATGTAATACAATGCAGAAACAATGGATTTAAACAGTGAGGTGTAAAGAAATTGCCGTAGTGCAAGAACCGCTAAGCGCTGGCCAAATTTTTAACGCAGATCAAATAAGGACATGTTTACCTATCTAATACAGCTGGTCTACAAATTTTAATTTTACATCAGCCGATTTTATGACGTATTAAAATATGTAGCCTTTTTTATGGGCCACCCTGTATAATCTTACAGAAATAGTTGAAGTCCCCTCTGTTTTTTTGTACGAGCCTTTATACATACAAAGATTTCCGGACAAGTCTTTGTACGAGCGATATTTTTGTGCTTATTATCAGTATAAGACATTGATAAACTGTTAGACATACTCATTTTGAGTATGTCGACCTCAGCCTGTGATATGCACCCATACACTGTTCAAGAAGTTTTACGTCGACCTAAATTTGATTGATAATTTTAGTAAGTATGATTTTTCAGCCTAGCAACCAAACATGGACGTGGGAGTTTTGTTGGACCTCATAATTTAAAACTCACCCCGCTGCTGACCCGAAAGAGTTGAATTTTTGATCTTTTTTTGCAATTTTTCTTGCTAATAGAATTCGGAGCTGCCCATTTATGCTGATGAGGCAACCCTAAACATAAAATGCGAACGACAAATCTAAAGTCCCTTGTAGTGCATGAGCCTGAAATGAACAGACTATAGATGTTACGCGCTCTTAATCCTTCTGACAGTGTTCCAGTTCGTAATTTTTTTACTCTTAGGGGCTGTATGACAGAACGCGGAATAGTGCTCTTCCAGGATAAAACAGTGGGATAAAAGGGATAAAAGGGCGGAATAAAATATTTCAGTATTACACAAAGCGGAATAAACAGTGATATTCCAGGAATAAAGTTGGTATCACAGAAGGCGGAATAGCGCCGTTCCAGGCGCTAACCTCGGAATAAAAATAAGCGGTATGACAGAAGGCGGAACAAATTATCTCGGGAATAAAAACGGTTGCTTTTATTCCGCCATTTTATACCTGGTCATAGCAGATATAAGACAGCGGAATAGTAGTAAAAATCGTTTCTAATGCGATTTTAAAAGAAGTAAATGTGTTAAAAAATTATTAATTGGATAGGTAATTGATTCCTCTTTATCTAGAAATTTAATATGGTTGCTCTCGTTTGTAATACGATCAAAACTGATACAGAAAATTTTCTAGTTGCGCGTTTGCTCCATGAGTGCGGCTTGTCTTGTTGAGCTCTTTGACAAAAACATTTTTTTTAAATTTTTCGATCATGCAATACATAACACCTCCAGTGGAGTGATTTAAAAAATTAATGCAGTAGTTAGTGTGTATAATCAACAAGTTGACAGTACGATTCGCAAATGAGCACCTACTTACACAAAAAAGTATCAATAATTTTTTTGATTTCAATGTCAGTGTTTCATTTTCGTTTTCCGTAGAAGCAATGAAGCCGCATTTAAGCAATGCATACTTTACCTGTGCGCACGTGTACACGTTTGTATTTACATCGTATATTTTCAAACAATTCGTACGTGACTGCAGTATGCAGAATGCGTTGGACATCCAATTTATACACAAAACCTGTGGAATGCGAAACTTAATCCTGGGATAGATACAGTTATCTCAGGAACAGAAATTCCTCGCGTATTTCGCGTTCTGTCATACCAAATTTTCTTATTCCTAGAATAGCTTATTCGGTCCCTTAATCCAGGAATAGCTATCACAAGAATAAGTTTTATTACGAGAATAGCTATTCCCGGAATAGGGCTTATCTCAAGAATAACTTGTTCCGTGTTGTTATACGGCCCTTAAGAGTTACTGAACAGATATTTTCACAAAATTTACGATTGTGCATATCAGTCCTTGTTCTGCACCAAAATTCGGGTTCGGAATAAGACTGGCACGAAGGAATAATTGTCTTTCATAATCGTTTTTATCTTGCTTACATTTAAGGAAACTGTCTGCATTAGATTTAGAAATGCAGAGCACATTAATAGCTTCCCAAAAATGTATTACTTGTGCCATAATTTTGCTTCTGGGGTGAGAAAATTGCAAGTACGATAATAAGATCGTCTTTGGCCGCATTATCGTCTGTTATAATTTTCTCTGCCCAGGAGCAAAATTAAAGCATGTGCGCGCACACATCCATGTAACGGCTCAAAATTCTGGGCGGGGGGTCCCCGGCCAATGACCTGCACTTTTTGGAAAAACGGCCAAAAATTTCGATTTTTCCCAAAAATCGGGGTGATCAAAAATTTTATGGCTTTGGGGATTTGGGGGATAACCGACTTTGGGTGTGGATCCTTTCATCCTCCCTCTTACATGTATGTCTGCGATACATTTTTGAACAGCTCTTAACAAGCTCTACATTCTTGAATCAAAAACCGACAGCTTCCTTAGACTGCATGGGAAATAACTATGATGTATGTAGTAAAGACGATAAATGCGAAACGTGCCAGCTTTATAGTCCGGGAATAAATTTCTAAAAACAAACTTGCATTTGAGTAATTAATGTGTCTGTGGCAAAATATGGCTTTTTTAAACTGCCGTTTTTTAAAGCAACCAGTGCAAGACTGGTGTCGGGTATGCCCATTGCTAGCGACCACTACGCTAACCGCTAATCCGTCCACGTCTACCGTAATGCCAGTGCCTGCGAAAACAGATTCTTTGGATGAAAAACCCATCAAATATTTAATCGTACCTCAGCAAGTGTTGTCCACGTCAAGTACAATTGCTCAAGTGACTCCGTCCAATAACAATAATAGTAATAACAACGACTCCAATTTATGCCGCGTCGCTCCTCCAGCTACAAGTAGCGCCTCTTCCGTGAATAATAAGCCAAAAAATGTAAGATCCGTTTCTGTGTCAGATGAAATCAATGATGTTCAAGCCAGGTGCCAGTGAATCAAAATAAATTATGAAACAGACGCAGGGAATCTAAAAACGGTATAGCACTTTCCGTCTGGAATAGAGCTCAGTTTATACAGGAATTTATATGTACATAGCTAAATACATATGTACCTACTTAATTTTATATAATTAGGCAGTAATTTATACAATAGTTTAATTTCTATTTAGTAAATTTCTATTTTTAATTGATTTATTAATGTAATAATTCATACTTAGCGTGTAATGGCTGGAAATGATACCGGTGATACCGCAAACATCTATGGCAGCTTCAAAAAACAATGTAGAAAACACGTAATGCGATGCGACTACTCATTCTAGGTTCAGACAACTGAGTCACTAAGACCAGACATGCCTTGTCTGGGAATTAAGGGTGGTGAAACATAAAAATTATGTCTTTTTTAGGCTTCAAAATGATTTGGTCCTCTGACGATGCTCTTTCCTGTAAGGATAAAAAATATCAAAAATTTCAAAAAATGTAAAAAATATACTAAATTGAAGAAAATATAGTCAAAAAACATTTATATGTCGCGTAGCGCCGGAAATTTAACACTCTTGGGTCAAGAGATGGCTAAAAGCGCTTAAAACAGTACGTTTTTTTACTATTTTTTGCAGAATAAAAAAAAATTTTCTGGAGGGAAGGTGAAGGAAGAACCTTTTCCGCACCTCCAAAGATCATGTATGACCGAGACTCTTACCTCGTGTGGGCATAGCAAGATTGGGTTTACTGTCCGGTCTTGCCTCTTTTTGTACCTCTGTAAATCAATCCAGGAAGTCCTATAAATATTTTACGCATGTGACCACTGTGCAAGCTATCTCATTTATGTTCATAATGGCTAATGAACTCACGCAAATTATGGAACACGTTATTATTATTGTGTAAACGCCCAGATTATTTCCCCGTTTTTGTGAGACACAGGCAGCACAGACATTTGGCAAACTGTAACAAATCAAGACGATGCTAATTCTAGTTGGAAGTGAAAGTCATAATGGTCTGAAATTTCATGCAATTATAAAACAAGTTGTACTGTTTAGTTTACATTTTAATATTGATGATAAATCCTGTTAATGCTTTGTATGAAAACTTGATGAAGTGAGTCAATTCAGATACTGAAATATTCCCTAGTTACCAGTGATCGGACCGAGGGTACTTTTTGGACTCCTCGGCCGAGGCCGAGGCCGAGGCGACTTGAAATCCTTGCCTCGGCCGAGGCCGAGGGTAATGCCGAGGGTCAAGCTTATATACCTATACCCATAAATAGTACTCTTAGAATACATTGTATGCACATGAGCTAGAGAATAATCGTAATATTAAACACTTTATCGAATGTCAAACAATTTTCATTTCTATTTTCAAAAATAGTAGATTGAATGTGTGAAGGATTGAATAAAGTCAGCAGCATGAAAGCATACTTAATTTAACAAGTTGCCGTTGATGAAGACTTGGAAAAGTTGATAAAAAATATGGCTGAACAAGCACTTAAAAACTTTTATTACTATAAATAAGAAAACAGTGTCGAAGAAATAAACGAACAAGCGAAATAAGCTAAGTAAAGACAGGACTGTAGCCATTGTTGTGCTCGCTTTTGCAGTAATGCATGTTTAAACACGCTGTTTCGGTCATCCAATTCTGGTGTGACATGTAATATGACGGAAACTGCACTGTACTTTCCGATCATATTTTTCCAAGGTCCAGAGTTGAGGGAAGGGTGAAATCGCAAAATGGGGGACCAGTAAATTAAGTAGTGTCTTTGTATGAGCGAACAAATTTTTGTAGATATTTTATATAAATATATTTTTAAACATACACATTTTTACATACTGTCAGTGTGTGACCTGCAACCAGCATGCAGTCCTAAACAGTGTTTTTTTGTGCAAGATACCTTTTTACGTGTACAAAGATGGTATCCAAAAGTCTTTGAACATTTTGTACATGCAAATTTTTGTGTACAATTATAGTATGGCACAGTAGCGATTTAGTGTGGTAAAACAGGGTTTTTCGACCTTTGGTAGTGTATCTTAGCTAATTCCTGATATTTCTGAATATTTGAGATTTTTCCATTCTAAATGCAAATTCTACTATTTTAAAGATATATAGGACAGACAATTACTGATGCGCCGAAAATTTTCGGAAATTTTACACCTTTTTACAGTTTTTGTCTCTCCAAAAATCTTTGTGCATTTACAAAGACGGTACTGGAAAGATTCTGTACATTATGAAAAATCTTTGCCGAATACAAAAAACCGTGGCCCTAAATGTGATAATTCGGATTGTATTTAGTTGATAATATTAGTTCGGCGCGAAGCGCCGAAATTTTTATCAGCTTTCGATGAAATTTACACATAAAACTCGACTGAGAAAGCTAAAACAACTTGTACTACAAAATCAGAAATATTACAGATATTGTAATATGCCAATTAAATCTTGTAATAAGCACTACTGTGCTTAGAAATCCAATTCAACATCAGGATAAATTAGTCAATTTTATCTTTGAACGGCAAAAAAGTGCAAAGTTATTAAATAGTACTTATTTTGCATAAAATTTTTAAAAACAGTATAAATAGACACAAAAGATATTTAAATCTGCATCAAGATGCCTAGATTACACAAAAATTGATTTTGGAGTGTTTATTTCCCCTGCTTCAATCTAAATACAGTATATTAGCGATATTTTGCGCGAAGCGCCGAAAACTTTTTGAAATTTCCTAAAATAAACTGAAAAACGATATAATCTATATCACTTTGTCCAAGAAAGTATTTTAACATTGTATAAAAATGGCTCCGAAAAAATGAACGAGCCGAAATTGATTTTTGGCAAAACCTGCATTTATTGGCCATTTTTAGGTGCGTTTTTGCGATTTTAGGCCGAAAATTCGTAATCATTTACCCCTCTCCCATAAAAATGGCCGAAAACCATACGTGTAACAGGGGGGTTTGGGGAATTCCCCATCCACCCAGGGTTGGACGTCCTCACCACACTCTTCCCTCCAACGTCAGAAAATTTTGACCCACCCTCCCCATTTTTGATGAAAATTTGCGCTTTTTTGGCTATTTTTAGGTGCTTTTGCCATTTTTGACATAAAATTAGAGTCGCTAATCCCCCTTCCTTTTAAAAATGGCCAGGGACCCCTACCCGAAATTTCAAGCCGTTACATGTATGCCGAGGAGCCCCTCCCGAAAAGTTTGAGCTGTTGCATGCATGTTTTATAGTGATAGTTAGTCTATTCACTCTTGCTTACATTCAAAAATACTGTATCACTTCGTGAAATTCTAATAGTTAGCTGCACTTTTGCCATATTAACTTCAAAAATTATTCAAAAGGTTTTCACCAAAAATCGTCTGATAGTGACTTGAGTCTTGCACCCTGAGAGGAGGGTAATAACCCTTCCTCACCCCCTTTGGGAATGTGTGTTTCCGATCCATATAGCGAGCACGAGAACTGAAACTTAGTCATCACATGAATAATAAATTGGCACTTTGCTGTAATTAACTTGGTGTAACTGGGCACGCGACTAAATTCATAAGAAAAGTCTATGGGTAAAAATAGCCTGTGTACTGCAGATGCATTCTAAATAGTTAGTATTCAACGGATATATTAAACTTATTCAAATTTGATTTTAACCCTCGGCGCCTCGGCACTTTTCAGCTTCGCCCTCGGCGCCGAGGCCGAGGCCGAGGCCGAGGCCTCGGTCCGATCACTGCTAGTTACTTGACTTATGAAGCAGATGAACAGTGAATTACTCTTCCAGAATCATCGCTAAATATTGCACGGTATACGTACATCAAGTTGATGCAAAAACATCTTTTCATGCTTAATTATACATTTTCAGTTACTGGCGTATAACGTGAGCATCTGAATCAAACGCCTCATTCACTTTATAACCAATTTGTCGCTAAAAATAACGATTTTACGATTGTAATGGGCATCAAACAGCTAGCAACAAGTGTATTAACCATCGCAGATGTTGCATAACCAAAAATTGTCCATGTACTACCAGCCGTCAAAGTTCCAGAAATTGAACATGCTGTGATTTGCTACAGTTTTTTTGTATTCGGCAAAGATTTTTCTCGATATACAAAGACTTTTCTGGGAAGACAAAAATTGCAGAAAAGGTCTAAAATTCGCAAAAATGTTCGGCGCCTAGCGCCGAAATGAGTAATTGTGTGTTCTATATATCTTTATGATGGCAGAAATCGCATTTCGAAAGGAAAAATGTCAAATTTTTTGGCGCTTCGCGCCGTTTTAATACGATTCTTAGTGATTTTTGCCTTTAGAGACCCAGAAATTAGCTAAAACACACTACCAAAAGTCGAACAACTCTGTTTTTACAACACTAAAATCGCTACTGTACCATATTTTAGTACCCAAAAATTTGTATGTGCAAAATGTACAAAGGCTTTTGGGGACCATCTTTGTTATGCACATACAAACGGACCTTGAACAAAAAAACACTGATTTGCGACCTATGTATGTAAAAAAAATTTTTTTAAGTGAAACGTGCTGTTAATTGTTACCTATTAAAGATTTTGATCTGGATTTTTGCATGGAATCTCGTGAGCATAGATGTAGATCTCAGACAAATTTTTAAATCAGGAAACAAACTGCGTCGTAGAATGGCGGGCATAAGGTTAACTATGTGCGTTTTCTAGATTTTCTTATTCCCTGATGTTTTAAATAGATTTCGGTTAGGTGTTATAAGCTTTGCTTATAATATGTACATTAAGTGTTAATTGAACGCAATCTTAGTTTGTTTGAAACTAATCAATTTTTTTCCAGCCAATAGTGCAGCTTGATGGACCTGGAGACATGAGTGACGACGAGGAAGAAAAGTCGATTGAAGACGAATCCGATAATCTGAATGAAGCGGATGAGGCGGAAGAAGAAGACGAGTTCAATTGTGCTGCTGGCTTGGTCGAAGAAGGAGTATGTACATGACTCGTATTCTGGGATAGGGGAACTCCCCACCCGTAAATTTTGTTTTAAACTTCTAATGAGAAACTACGAAGTGTTTTGAGAAAATGGTACCGCACTAAAAAATGGTATACTGAAGCAAGACTAAAAATTAGCTACTGGAATAATTCGTAGAAAAATTTGAAGAAAAATTTTGTGTACAAAATGCAATTTAAGGATATTGTACTCTTTAAGAGGCAAATTTTGGGGCCTAAAAACATCTTTTGATTAAAAATCAATGACTATAAATTTGGCTATATGTCAAAAGTGGCTGCAAAGCTGACAGAGGCCATTCCGGGTCCTACTTTCTGTAACGTTGCACCAAAACCTTTCAATTATATGGAGTAAAATTTTTCAAGTTTGTTTTTAATGTCTGTCTCTCTAGACGCTGTAAATTTTAGCATTCTACATACATGCGTCGGCTACAAATTTATTGGTGACCATCTCTATTCTGGCAAATTCGAAGCGTGGTAACGTTGTAGACGAGTAGAACCTTTTTTGAAACTAAGATTTGTGTGCAATAGTAATTTTTGGCTAGGTGCTTAGTTTTTTAGGAATATCTATCCGCTGGCGGGCATATACAGGGTTTTTCAAAAAATGACGGTACCGCACTAATGAAGGTATACTGTAGCGTATAATTATAAATTAACTAGTCCAATGTTCGCTTCTTTGTTTAGTATAGTTTCATAACGTGAGAAAAATTTCTCAAATATCTGGGGCTTCTCTCCTCAACACAAAAGGTTCAGGATTTAGCGCAGAAAAATTTTTAAGGATTTTTGCAAAGATAGTAAAATCACCAACTCATACAAAAATGTTAACAAAATTTGTATTCAAAATGCAGATTACGAATACTGCTTACTTGAAAAGGCAAAGTTTTGGGTCTGGAAGCGCCTAACAGCAAAGAAATCAATGACTTCGTCGATTCTGATGCAGGCCATTGTGCGTAAAACTTACTGTAACGTTACATCATAACTTTTCAATCGTTTTGAAGGAAATTCTTCACGTTCGTTCTCAATGTTTGTTCTTCCAAGCGCTAAAAATAACAACATTCAATATGCACTGGTTAATAAATTATCAGTGTACTGTAATAAATTATCAGTTTACTGAAATTAGTGTACTGTATCTTGGTAAGAATTGAAAAAAATTTTGCGCTAAAATTCGAACGATACATCATTAGGAAAAAAGCCCTGAATTTATGAGATATTTTTACCGAGCCGAAAAATTTTGCCAAGCAAGCAAACATTGGACCACGCTCTTCCAAAATTTCAACCGCTAATGTAAAATACACGCAACAGTATATCTATTTTAGTGCGGTAGGTATCGTTCCTAATTGAAACACCCTGTATTAATGCCCTGACAACGTTTTAAAAAACACATATGTTAATTATATGCGAAAATAAGATAAAAATAAATAATATACACATATTTGCACAGTAAGATGCAAAGCATAAAGTAGTTGTTTTACATATAAATCTGTGTACATTTTGATGACTTATTATTCGTTCAATTTTGGCTCTTCCCGTCGCTTCATACTTTTGAATTCGGCCATTTTTGTTAGGATCCCTTGAATTCAGAAGATGACGACTTGGCTAATGAAAACGCCGACGAGTTATTTGAAGCCGAGGACATAATAGTTTGCCAGTATGAGAAGGTATACATACCTATAGATTGGATTGTGTGACTCATTTCTTAGGATTTTGCAATCAATTCTTTAAAATGTGTTTCAGTAATTTTTTAAAATATTTATTTCAATTGAATGTTTTCATTTTATTTACTGTTCTGTATACTTTCGGTGTGATTATCCGAAATTAGTGTACTGCGCAAAATTATGCATAATGTAGGCATAAAACTAGCGGTATCTTTTAGGACAATGTATATATTGCGCATGTTATATATTTAAGACTTTACTTGCTCCGTGCCCTGTTATTATAATTTATTAATAATTTAGCGCGTATTTATGTACATATGTATGTACTATGTACCGATGTATATGTATGTATGTATGCATGTATGTACTGGTTTGAAAAACACGCTACCCAGATAATGCTCTTCTGAGATTTGGCTACCCCGAAATACTTTCTGAGATATGGAGCAAAGTATCTGGTTACCGCCTTGGACTAGTTCTGCACGCGGGCCTGCACATGTACATGTATGTAGGGCCGTATTTGAGGGGTCGAGGGCAGCATTCCGAAAAAGTGTTACTTGATTAACAACACAAAACTGGACTGAAATAAATAATAAAATTGACGATTCTGAATTGTGAACAATAAGGAACGGGTTAAAGACTCTTTTATGGCTATTTTAACAAAAAAATATAGTTTGACAGTCCAAGCAGAGGTTTATTAAATAAAATCTTTGGTCAACTTTTTTTCTGTTTCAACTTGTGAAAAAGGGGTGTTTACAAAGTGTAACTTGAAAAGGTAGTAGCATGGTTAACTCAATTGAACTTTACAATTTTATTGCCCTACATATGCTCTTTCAAAAAGTGTTTGCTGTTTTGCTATGTGTCAAACAGCTATATTTAATTATGATCAAAACATTTTATACTCATTTTCATGGGCCACTCTGATTTCATTTATATACATATTTAATAATCAAACACACGTCTTTGTGATTTTTATCGTATTCTAATTACAGCTGGTGTTTTTAATAATTACAAACCGCATTCGTCGCTTGGATGTGTTTTCAGACTAAAAAATCGAAAATGGGTCATTTATTTTTAGTCCTTTCGCTGTCAACAATATGCGCAAATCTATCCTTATTATCGCTTTAATAGGGCATTTTTCGAAAAACGTGACATTCATGACGCACCGAATTTACGCCTTTTGCATTTATTAGTCGCTAAATATCCAACCCCGATTTTCTATTTTGATTAATTATTAATCTATGTTTCCTTTAATACACACAAAATAAATTATTGTTATATTATTTGTGTTTTATATGAAAATGGTCAAGAAATCGAAAATGAAAAGTAAATTATGTCCATTTACACGTCACGATATATCTACAGTTTATGTATAATGCTAAGGCTACGGTTCTTAGCATTGGAAAGCCGGCTTTTTCAGTTTCTGATATTTGGTAAAAAATCAATTTTCTTAGTTCAATTTTTTGATTAGTTGGCTGAGAGCTTGACTTGATTCAATTTAGAAAATTATACTTATTTAGAAAAGAATGCAGATTCTATATTTTCTGCGACTTTTTTAAAGATATTATCTGGAATTCTGCATGTAAGGGGACTGCTGGCTTTGATGATGGAACCCTATGTCGTATGCATACCGATAAATTTATATTCCCTTTTTACAAGTCGTCTGGCTAGTAACATCTTATTTTCGACATCTTACTTGTATGGTAATGGACAAAAATGGTAATTTATGCGATTTAAATATTTTATTTGCATCAGCTGTAGAACATTCATGAAACATTTTTTATGAATATTCTGTATATTTCATTCCCTCGATTTGAATTTTCAATTTTGCTGAAAATTTAACATTTGTATTTATGAGCAAAAATACGAGGTAGTAGAAACTTATACAGTTTTGAAGGCTTCAAATGTACTTGTGGTGACAGCCGACCTTTCTGGAAGCGGAATTTCGCCGGTCAAACGGTCTGAATTTTGATCAACAATCTAAAAAACGTTCAGTTCCGATTTAAAATTAATAATGATGTAATTTCGATTGAAAACATGAGGTAAGCTCATTTTTTTGAAAAAGGTTTGAATAATCTTTTTTTCACCGATAAGTCCAGCACGTTAGCTGACCTAAACCGAACCCTACTTTGAGGTGAGGACGACCAATATCATACATATAACGGCTCGAAAGTTTGGGTCGAGGGGTCCTCGGCCATTTGGGGAGTGGGGGGTAGATGACCTTAAATTTTTGGCCAGAAAACACCTAAAAACGGCCGAAAAATTCAAATTTTTTCCGAAAATGGGGGAGGTCAGAAATTGTCGTCTTTGGGGCGATGGGGGACGACCAAGTTCAGGTGGGGCGGATCCCCCCATCCCCCTGTCACATGTATGAGCAGTGTTACTTTGCGAAGTCCGAAGTAATTATATCTTATTGCCAAATTTGGTAAATTACATATAAGGACTACATCATGTACGAAAATTCTTTATGTGTACATTCTGTCTACAGCCTTCTTAATAAGCAATAGATATTGTCATCCACGCTAAAAAAATTTGTAAGATGCAGTGAGCTTACTTACATAATTATTGCTCAGATCGACCGAACTAGAAATAAGTGGAAGTTCTTGTTGAAAGACGGCGTGATGCACTTGAAAGGCAAAGATTTTGTGTTCAATAAGGCTATTGGCGAATCGGAATTTTAATGACCGATTTAATTCGAATATTTTGAAGCCTTTCACAGTTTTTTCCGCAAATACGCAGAAATATATAAAGTACATATATACTACTTGTAGATAATTTTTTGATCGTCCGTTAGAAACATATGCATTTTTTGACGTATTTTTTGCTGTTGGTTTAAACACTCGTTTTATTTCCATCATGTTCTGTATATACGAGTATAGTGGCATTATTTCATGATCAATGCTCGGCCACGTAACTTACATTATTTCTGTTTTAATTCAACTTTTCAAGTTTCTATCGTAAATGCTACCTCCAATGCAATATTTCTAGTCGTATGAAATGGGAATCTTTCTTCGCGTTATTTTATACTTATTTTCGGATAAATTTTATCACTGTTGTAATCCTTTATCCCCCTGAATTACAATAAAATTATATTGAAATGATTATACCTATTCATATGTGTGTACTGCCTGGCCTTACTACGTCTTGTGTACACATCTATTTTCCATTAACATTGATAAATGTGGACACTAATTGATCGCGATCACCGACATTTGCAACTTTATATTTCGGTCCTAAAAAGTTGGCTTTCATGAAACTACTTTAGTTAACAGTTCAAAGTTTTATTCTATGGGCGTTCAACGACGAATGTGAGTGCCATTTTCAATGCGTCAATCCTATGGTACAAATGTGATTAACTTACAAAAGAATTTAGTGTTTTTTTGAATAAAATTTTGTACACGGTCCGTAAACAAATGTTAAGCTAAAGTACATACGTACGGCTAGAGTTTGAATTCGAAAATCTTTAAAAGGTGTAGGTATCGAACATGTAACAGGGGGATGGGGGATCCCCACCCAAAATGGGCCGCCCCCCATCCCCCAAAGCCAGAAAATTTTTGAACTTCTATCAATTTTTGAAAAATATAATTGTTTGCCGTTTTTACGTGTTTTTTGGCCAAAAAATTGTAGGTCAGTCACCCCCCCCTAAAAATAATCGGGACCCCTACAAAGTTTGAGATGCTACTTTATGGTAGGTATCAATTTTCTTTATTTAAAATTACTCAAATAATCTATTCTACAAAGATCGCCAGGATACCGTTAATAGCGTCGTATGTAGTTCGTCTTTGAATAAGATTCGTTTGTGCAAGCGCATTTATGCGTCTTTAATGTATTTGTTTGATGTCGGAGCTTTTTTGAAATAAAAGTTTTGCTTGTTTTGCATAATATTTTTATTTTTTGACATTTCATCACGTCGTTAATTTTATACATATGCCGCTGCTATATGGGTCCAAAAATTTGCCCTTCGCGTGCGACATGGAGTTTTGCGTTTTACTTTTTCTATTATTTAAAATTTTTTTTATTAGAAATTTCAAAATTTTCGACGATTTCATTAAACAGTCAATAAATATCTTCGACTTATGCGAAAGTTCGGCGCGAAGCGCCGGAAATTTGGTGAAATTTAGGCGTAAGGATGTTTAGAAGCTCGATTTACTGCTCAGTTCTCTGTATTTGTAGTAGCCTTCGACGTGGAAAGTCGAAAATCTTGAAAGTTATGCTTAAAAATGGAATAAATTTATAATGTGATAGCTGTTTCTGCTCTTCAAATTGTTTTGTAACCTATTCCATGAACCAGAAAATGGTTTCCAGGCCGCCAGGAAAGTAAATAAATGTCATAAATAGGCATTATCCGGTGCGAAGCGCCTGGAAAAATTTGAGAAATTATGATCAAAGACAGACTAAAATCTTGCAAATTATATATTCATGCTTCATCCCGTCAACTATTAGGCAAATTGGGAGGGGAAGCCCTCCTTAAATTCGCTCGATTGATAATGTAGTTTGCTTAGTGCTACAAAAATGTGTGTGTAACGGGCATTCTTGTTAGATGGTTAGATAGCCCACCAAAAGTCATCGTCCCGAGACAATAAACGGGGATGGGGTGATCCCCTCACCCAAATTGATCGTCCTCCATCCCCCAAAGTCAGAAAATTTTTACCTACCCCCCTCAATTTTTGGAAAAACTTGCGGTTTTTTGGCCAAAAATTGGAGTTCGTTTTTTGTATAAGACAAAGATTTCAAGACTCGTACGAAGATTTTTGCACCATCTTTGTACAATGTACAAAAAACTTTTTGGGGCAAAGTAATAGTAATTTTAACGCTTTTCTGAGTATTTTTAGCAAAATTTCAAAAAATTTCCAGCGCTTCGCGCCAAATATCATAATTACATTCTGTTTAGCTCCAAGTGCAGGCATTGAACACTCAAAAATCTATCTTTAAACATCTTTGTACAGATTTTATCATCCTTTACACCTATCTCCAATGTTTTATAAAGATTTTATGCAAAGAAAAAGAACTTAAACAACTTTGCACTGTTTTCTGCCGTTTGATAGATCAAATTGACTTCTTTATCTTTGCATTGCATTAAATTCATAAGCAAATTTGTGTCTATTATGAGAGTCAGTCAGCATATTGCAATCGCTGTATTATTTTGATTGTGTAATGCAAGTCATTTTAGCTTTCTGTGTTGAAGTTTATATGCAAATTCAACCGAAGACTCATGAAAATTTCGACGCTTCGCGCCGAAAACTAATATAAGCAGCTGAATTTAGGACAAAGTAATACTTTTTGTGAAGTGTGCGGGTCACGGATAACAATCTAGTAGAATGTAAAAATGTGTATATTTTATAGTATATGTACAAATCGCTCGTACAAAGAATTTTCAGGAGATCTTCGTACATGTACAAAGAGGCTTAGTGAGTCAATTGCCTCCCCTCTTTAAAAATATCCGGGGCCCCCTTCCTGAATTTCAAGCCGTTGCAAGTATGATGGTCTCCATCATACGTGGGCAGCAAGAAAATTCTGGGGGGGGGGGTGCAAGATTTTTTTCAAGGTCGAAAAATGGCCTTAAAAATGGTGGTATGGCGATAAAAACACCATTTTTCGACGTTTCTCATCAAGCACTATCCATTGGCATCAAAAAATTGCGAAAAAAACGAAAAAAATTTTCAAAAATTGAATTCTGGGGGGGGTATTTTGATTTCTGGGGGGTGCATACCCCCAAACTCCCACGCCCAGGTGTGGTCTCCATCCCTTTAAACTTGAAAATTTGTTACCCTTTCTGACTTTGGGTAGAACTTTTCTAAAATATTTTTGACTGAAAATGGCTGACTACCCCATCCTAAATATGGGCTTTATGCGTGCTTAGTGTTAAGCAGGATTGATTCCGCATAAATGAACCGGTAACCTGTGTAGACGGGAACGAGTTCTCTTAACGATCGGGAATTGATTAAAAAATTCGGATATTGAGTTAGATTTTCTTCAATAATACTCTCTGTGCCCTGTAAGCTTTCAGCAAGAATTTCCGCTGGATGAAAACAAGACTAGCTTTTTGTGTGACAATGTTGAAAAATTCACTTGCAATTAATTTTACTGTTTCTGTTAGGTATTTATATAAATAAGCTAGCTTACAACCAAAAATTTGTCGGTTCTTTTCGGTGCATCAGATTAGGCTATCGGTACTCAATTTTCTGACAGCCCTTTCGCCGGTTTATTTCATCTAGATTCATGAATATTTCTTCAGCATTCCACGCATCCTGAAGCGGAGATTTAATACTTAGATGGTGCGACTGTATCATAGTAACGGCTTTGCCTCGCTCATAAAAATTTTTCATCTTTAAAATACGAGAAACGAGGTTTAGTTGTCTTCTTATCAATTTGTCTTGTTTTCGATTTTTTTGCGCTGGGTAAGGTGACGCAATTTGAAGTAAGTATATTTTGCTAGCTTATTTGCTAATTTATATAGTTGGGTTACATCGCCATAAGTTGCTCTCGAATAACCGTGAAATCTAGTGTATTTTTTGATTTAATTTAATATACTACAGCTGTGCCTATTTTTTCTGCAAGGACTTATTTCATTAGTTTTTGATCCTTTTATACGTAAATATTTGTATAAGCTTTTTAGCTTTTGATTGTGCTCGCTCGCTCAAACGATTCTTGTGTATGTCTGGTATTGATAGCTGTCAGTGTAAAACTTCGTAGTCATTAATTATCTTCGTGGGCACATGCAGAGTGGGGCCACCCCTCCCCTAAGGCCAGAAGAATTTGAAAATGTAAGATAATGCATGGAAAATAATGGAAATTTGTATCATTTTCCATGAATTTGTCTCAAGCGCGGTTAAAAACATCACTTTTCATAGCCTAATTTGAGAAAATGATTTTTTTGCAAAGTTCGAATTTTATTAGCTGAATGGATAGGGCGTGTTCTAAAATGTTAGGAAATGCGTTTTATTTTATGTACCGTCTAACATATCCTGAAATACTGGGTCACCATACATGATTATGGGGGTTGGGGGTTTTCACCCCTCCCCCCGAAAAATTTTAACCCCTCCCGCAAAAATTTTTTTACCACCCCCCAGAATTGGCGATTTTTTGAAATTTCTCAAAAATTTTCTAAAAATTTGTAGAAAAGATGCTTTTTAAGCGTTTTTAGCTATCTATTTGCTCAAAAGTGCCAAAGTTTCGGCGCTTCGCGCCATAACAGTCATGTTTGGACTATATTATGTTCAATTTATTCCAACTTTTTTGATTTTTTTCCCAAGTGTTATTATGTTTTTATGCTTTAGAAAGATAGAGCATCGTCAGAAAGGTTGAAAAACGATGTTTTTGACGTGTACCTACCATTTTTGGACCCAAAAGGCACTTTATAATTTCATCCCCTCAGAATTCCCATGCTGTGCATGTATGAGGGTCACCCATACACCCATACATGTAAGAGGGGGGATGGGGGATCTCTCCACCCAAAGTCGGTCATCCCCTTAATGCCAGAAAATTTTGACCCACTTAATTTTTTAGCCGTTTTTAGGTTTTTTTTGCCAAAAATTGGAAGTCTTTCCCCCCTAAAAATGGCCGGAGGACTCCCCAAAATTTGAGCCATTACATGTATATCTTGGGTCACCAATTCTCGGACCGTTCCCTCATTTCCCTTAATAAATCCTGCGTACACCCGTTTATCCTCTATTGAGTTCTTCTGATCATAATCAAACTGATTAGGTAATTCTAATTCAATATAGAGGTATGTCTAGATAAGGTTTTAAATCTAGCTTCAAAGTAGGTACTGTATAAATATGTGTGTTTTCTTTTAAAAACAAGTTGAATTTCGTGATTTTCAGATTAGCTAGGAAATGAGGCATTTTATTTATTTTCAATAAAGATCTGAACAATAAAGTTATAAAATTCGCTCGCAATTCATTCGAATGATGCCGAGATAAGATAACATTGGAAAATTCAAAGGTCGTCCGATTAATTTTTTTATTAACGCAATAAGCTGTCGCGAAAAACGTTTACATCGTTTTGTGGTGCATTTATGTACCTCGTAATTTTGTGTTCATTATATTATTACCTTCTAATTTATGTGTCTTGTTCTTTCATTTCGCCCGTTTACGCAAGTTTTATGCCGTTAAAAAAATAGACGTCGTGCGGTACATTTACGCTTTAAATGCCTATTGCATTTGTACACAAATAGAGTCTTATCTATTCGATTAGTAGCTCTGTGCGCACATAGACAAACCTTCCACGTTATATTTAGTTGCTTCTGCAAAGGTCTTTAGAGTTGCATAAGCTTATGTTATAGTAGCTACTAGCTACATACTACTCCTGTTAGGGTCCGAATGCTCAGACTAGCGGCTTTCATACTGCATCTGTGTATATTTATTATTTATGCAGGTGTGTTGATATGATTTTGTTCCGTACGTTGTCTGTTGCACGAATGGTCCGTAACATTTAAATTAATTCTCAAAAGATGTTTTTTAATCAATTTTACGAGTCAAACCGAATTTTTTCTTTCTAATCTCCGTTTCCAATAGGTTTTGAAGAGGTGTGACCTTATTTTAATTTTTTCAATTATTAGGCACCGAATTCTGTCTTTTGACCATTTCTTTAAATCGAACAGCAATTCAAATCGAGCAGCTAACTCGTGCAAACCTTTTGTTTATGATGTGAACGAAAATTCCAAAATATTCGATCTTTGTAATCGAGTAATCACTATCTGGAAGTCTACCTGAATGTTTCGTGGACCGTTTTGTCCTTCATTGTATTTTTCAATCGTCTTTCTTTTCTTCACGCCTTTTCCATTGTTTTAGCGAATATAATTTTTGTTTCTTTATGTTATACCTAATTTTTCGCTTTGCATCGCGCGTACGATGTTTTATCTCACGACCGCACCACAATTCGATTAATTACAGCATCATAAACCTTATAGATATTAACATTTATTTTAGTGCTTACTGCTTGGTATGCTTTGCATATAGGCACTTAATCAATCACATGGCAAACAAAACATCAAAATGCTATTGCTGAAAAAACATTTATGCATTGACTGAGTTTTAGTAGCTTGTCACAAGTGCAGGTGAGATTCAGTTTCCATGATCATAGAAAGGACACAACTTTTTCTGACGTTTTTATAGGGAGGATATTCCGTATTTGTGGGCGAAAAGTGTTTATTTTTTACTTGTTAATAAATTGGAAGTTCATTCTCAAAAAAGGCGATTATTTCCTAAATCGATAAACATTTTCTCATGTATTTTTCTAGTTTTTACACGCGTTCTTTATGTTTGTGCACAAGCTTTCCTTATGTCTGTTTACCTAAACTCGGATAAGAAACCACTGGATACATGGACAGTAAAATGCTAAACTTAAACTTATGGTGTGCTGTTCTGTCGCATACAGTAATGTGCGACTAATTCAGAAATAATTAAGAATATAGAAATATGTCGGGTTAATGAGCAGCACAGCCAAGCTTATTACATTTTACTTGTTCGCTTTACTGGATCAAACTGCGATGCGGTGTAGATAACCAGCAGCTCAACCATAGATGCACAAGGTTAGTGTCGGCAGGGAGGTAATTGGTTGTATATTCCGGAAATCCTGACCAGTAAATTCTGTGTTATGTCTTTTTCGCTAATTTAAGTAATGAAAATGATCAAGTGTTTTTTATAAACTTGACCATTTTCATTACTTGAATAAGCAAAAAAGACACTTTTAAGCACTTTAAAGCATTTTGTCCATTCTGACTGCATTATATCGCTTTTAACATAAAAATAGACATTGATTAATCTGGCGAGAAATTTCTATTTTTTAGACCATTTTGACGCAATTTAGGGTGGTTTTTGAATAAACATTACATAAAAGTATGAATCCGGAAAAGTTATGTCATTATTACTGTTTCTGTCTTCGAAAATGATGCAGAAAATGTTCCGTCAGCTGGAAATCACAGGACAATACCTATCTGTCTGACCCTTCAGCGGGGGGGGGGTAACCCCTTTCCATCAACCCCTCTAATGTGCAAGTTTGAAACTGGACTATGAAGAGCCTTTGACCCTGGAAGCGTACCTGAAATAGGATCGACTTACGTTGTCTCTCATTGCGCCTTTTGAAGCGACAAAGTCTATTAATTAAATCATTATCAACGCAGAATGTTGGTCAGGTACGACAAGGTTTGGTAAGAGCGGATAGGGTTTTTCATTCTTTTAGAAATTACAACAATAATTATTTTCTGTTATATGAAAAGAATTTTGCTTAAACGGCTGGACGGAGCCTAGTCTTTGATCAGAAATCATGAAACAATTTTAAGAAAAGTATATATATATATATATATATATATATATATATATATATATATATATATATATATATATATATATATATATATATAATTTCAAATTTACGGTCAAGGTGGGTCTGCCGACCGGGTTGATGTGGATATCCTTTAACCACTCTCAGTTGTACGAAATGAAGGAGCTTTCTACGTATTCCACGATTGATTTAAATTTTTCCATAAATGTGTATAATCTAATAATGAATCGTCGGTGTTTTTATCGGCTTTGCTATGATTACGTTACTGTTCTACTTATAAATTTTATGAAAATAGTGAGTGCTGCAATGACGCAAATTCAGTCGGCTTGAATTTTTTCAGACTTTCAGACTTTATCTGCTGCTAAAAGATTTTGTCACCCCTTATTTCTCTGACGACGTAGATTTATAGTCTATGCGTCAGCGCAAAAATATAGAGGCTTAAAAATCTAATGATTGCAGCGTTGATCTTTATACTCTTATATTGATCATTAAACAACGTAATGCTGTTTGTTATTCGCAGTTTGATAACGCATTGCATATTTATTTTACATGCGCTAAAACTGGTTTATATGGGACATGTCTGCTTCGCAGCGTGCATCTGACTAAACTAGTCTTATTGAACAGCGAAAGTTAGTTCTGTTCGTTAAACAGTGAATTCAACCAATTTCGTTAGTTCAACACCTTCAGCGTTGTTTCGCTGACCTGGATTAAGTTAATAATCTATGCTAGATCTGAGAACGTCATCAAATAATTGAAAGTGCCTCATTTCTTGTTTGTCATTAACGTATTTGGTCGTTATTTTTTGCGGCTTTGAACGGCCCTTTAGTGCATCTGACTAATTCTTAAAAATTTGGGTTCGGATTCTATAAAGTGTGGCTTAAGCCAGGCTTAAACCTGTGCATGAGTAACATAGGAGGTGTTCTATCTTGATATCGTATGTTGCAATATTGTCGTTGGTTTAAGCCTGGCTTAAGCCTGCGTTTATAGAAACCGGCTTAAGCCTGGCCGCGTATCTTTAAACATTGAATTTTAGCTTAAGCTTGGCTTAAGCCTCAACATATGTAAACCGGGCCCTGTCGGATTTCAAGCTTTATCGTAGAATGTGAAGGTTTCTATTTACGGCAGGAAGTTCTCTCTATAAACCTTTCGTCTGCATTTGCAATCTAGATATTTCGTCTTTGTTCTGAATGCTTTTATCGTTTTTCCTCGGTAGTTCACTCGTTTGACTTCAACTCTTTCGTAAGAAGAGTTGAGGTGTGTTAAGCGATTCCTTACAGACCGATGATTCTGTTGAATTAAGCTGATCTACATATCTAATGCACGCTGAACCTTAACCCATGCTAATATGATGGACGAAATATGATCGAATTGGAAACTTAAATCTTATAACAATACCGGATTAGACATAATTTAATTGGTCGGATTTCTGGAAAATGTGGCTAATCTTTTTTATATGAAATTATGTGTAGTGACGACCATAGCTGGGCAAGCCTTGAAATCTCGGCTGGTACCGGAGCCCAATTTTTGGTTGGTTGCTTGAGTCAGAAAAGTGGTTGCTACATAATTCCTGCGTGTAAAAATTTATGCATCAAATTTTTAACATTGCAGTCTTGCTTCCACGCAAAATCCATTCGTAATTTCACGCGAAGTTGCACTATTTCTCGCGACATGATCTTCTAATTGAAAATGGTGTGTTAAAATTAGTATGGTGCAAAAAATAGTGCAAGCGGTAATTTGCATAGCAACTATGTTTAAAAACTATTTTAGTAACAATTGACGTTTAATCTTGAAGCGACATTCATCGCCTTTAATATGCTTACTTTTTATGCAATTTATTGTGTAAAAATGAAACTTACAGACTTCATCATTTTCATGTACAATAAATGATACGTTTTTATTTCACATATAAATCCTGCTTGAAATGCACAAAAATTGTCAAAATTCAGCGCAACCTAAACATCAATAACAAGTAATGAAATTAAATCAATTCGGTGCGAAGCGCCGAAAAATTTTGACATTTTACTTTTCTGAAACGCAATTTCGCATTACAAAAATTGTCCGAATCCGACGCGGCCTAAAGATCAACAACAATTGAGAAAATTAAATCAATTCGGCGCGAAGCGCTGTAAAATTTTGAAATTTAACCTTTTTGAAACGCAATTTTGCATTACAAAAATTGTCCAAATTTGGCGCAGCTTAAGCATCAATAACAAGTAATAAAATTAAATTAATTCGGCGCGAAGCGCCGGAAAATTTTGAGATTTCACCATTTTGAAACGCAATTTCGCATCACAAATATTATCCGAATTTGGCGCGAAGCACCGGAAAATTTTGAGATTTCACCTTTTTAAAACGCAATCTTGCGTTACAAAAAATTAATCTTTAAAAGACTGGTGTTTATTTACACATAAAACAGGTGGACAGACAAGTCAGTGTTTTTTGTGCAGGGTCCGTTTGCACATGTACAAAGATGGTCCCCAAAAGTCTTTGTACATGTTGTACATGCAAATTTTTGTGTACTATAATGTAGTACAGTAGCGATTTTTGTGTGGTAAAACAGGGTTTTCGATCTTTGGTAGCGTATTTCAGTAAATTTCTGGCTTTCTGACGCCAAAAATTGCTAAAAATTACTAAACGGTGCGAAGCCGTAAAGTTTGACATTTTTACATTCTAAATGCGGATTCTGCCATTATAAAGATCTATAGAACACTACAATTACTCATTTCGGCGCGATGCGCCAAAAATTCTTGCGAATTTTAGACCTTTTTTGCAATTTTTGTCTTCCCGAAAATCGTTGTACATTTTGTACACAGAAATTTTTGGTTACTATGATATGGTACAGTAGCGATTTTAGAGTGGTAAAGACAGAGTTGTTCGACTTTTGGTAATATATTTTAGTTAGTTTTTGGGTCTCTAAGGGCAAAAATCAATAAGAATCGTCTTAAAACGGTGCGAAGCGCCGAAAAATTTGAAATTTTTCCTTTTGAAATGCAATTTCTGTCATTATAAAGATATATAGAAGACACAATTACTCATTTCGGCGCGAAACGCTGAAAATTTCTGCGAATTTCAGACCTTTTTTGCAATTTTCGTCTTCCCAGAAATCTTTGTACATGTACAAAGACGGTCCCGAAAAGTCTTTGTACATTGGGAAAAATCTTTGCCGAGTACAAAACAAAACACTGAGACAAGTATGTATTTCTAATACATCGATGTGTAGAAGATCACAAAAATACATCATGTGCAGTGACGGATCTAGATTATCCTGAGGGGGTATCCCAACTTTTCCAATAAAAGTCAAAAAATAGGTCCAATAAATTGTCCTTGACGCGCAAAATTTGTAGTTAAAAGGTAGTCGTTCATTTGATAGAGGTAGAGAGGTAGACACAGATGTCTGCATATCTATCATTACTTGGACCACATTTAAAATGAGCGGGAAAGAAGGAGTACCTACCTACAAAACGCTATGGTTTTTATACTACGATCGGCAAAGACTTGATTTAAAGTAAATGTAACAGTAAGTTTCAAGCAAGCATTCAGCTCAAAGCTAAGCGTAATCTGAGTAAGAAAAGAATGAAGCAAAACAAATGTCCAAAATTTCGGCGTTTCACTCCTTTGTATTGATGATGTTATGCGGATTAGAAATGCAAAAGATGTTTTTCTTGATAAATTCCATTTTTTAAATTTTTAAATATTGATCGTCAAACGTCTAAAAATACAGTTTATACTAGCTCGAGTTAGATAGTTTCAAGGCAAGTATTTTTGCTTCAATTCTGGATACTGTTCTGCATTTTTACCAGCTGAAGCAGGTTTAATCGCAACTATTTTTTGCGCTCACTTCTCAGCTCATTTTATATCATTTCAATCTTCTTGCAATAAGTTTCAACGACAACTTTTTCCCAATAATTCCCAATAACATCGAGGAGCAGAGCAAAGTTGTATTGTTTCTTAATTATGAGAGTGGTGGTAGCCGTCGTCTCTTTTACATAAATCCGTGCATAACCTTTTAGAGAATTTCACCGAAAATAAGATTGTATATTGTGATAATTGCATTGATTTGATCATGATTACAGTGAATGGTCAGCTTAATGTTGAATAAATCGCATGAGTTTTGTCTAAGAATATGTGTAACTCAGGCCCTTATCCAGGATCGGCCAAGGGGACAATAGTTCGTCACATTTATTAAGCTCGATAAGTTGAAATTACGCATTGCAGAGTTATGTTGATTGAACAACTACCTTATTTTGTTCATCATTTTATGGACTTTTTATGACTTAAGGAATTTAACTTTCAGAGATCCATTATTTTTTTACTTTCATTAATTACAAAAGTTCTTTATAAAAATCGTAGAAAAGTTCCGTTTGTAAGGAAAATCGAAGACGCTTCACGTAAATTGTACATCAGTGATAAAGTATGTTAAAAACAGCAACCGATATGTGATCTTTGGAATTTATAAAAATGACTGATTAATTTTAGGACGCCCTTAACACAACATTGCCGGTTTCGGCGGTCACTTATTGAGCTATTTTTGGGCCAAAATGGCCTGAAAAAGTGATTTAAATCGGCGCTAAAGTAGCATAGAAACTATTTTAATCTACAGTCAGTTTTCAGTCGACTTCACACATTTGAAAAAAAACTTCCGTTCTTAGTCCATTTTCCTTCATTTTATTCTAATTTCTCCAGAAAATTTCACACTTTTCTATTCTGGAGGTCTAGACCCCACCAGACATGCACTTTGGAGGTTTAGGGGTGTAGACCCTCTTTTCCTGAGAATGGAAGAAGTGGAAAATCTTGCGGGGAAAATAAGGCAAAATGAAGGCCAAAAACGGATTAAAATTGAAAATTTGTTTAAACTGATTCAGATTGACCAGAAACTTTTTAATATCGTAGTTTTAACACACTTTAGCACTTATACGAGTTTCTAAGGTCATTTTGGCCCAAAAAGCTTAAATTTTGACCTCCATCCAGACCGGCTGATCCCTCTTTTCCCCAGATCGGCCACGCTTTGCTTCTATGGATCCCACCCTCCTCGCTCCCACGTGCATGTCTGCTTAATTAGCCCATATGAAATGATCTTATCTAGCTCATATTGAAGTGACTTGAAAGTCGGTCATCTGAGGTGTCGGCGAGACTGATTAACTCTTTGGATCTTTTGTTCGCAAAAGTTAAATTTGCGATACTTTTACTTAGTTTACTTTTTGTTATAGAGATAATTACAGATTATTTTATCTCATTAAATACGCAATCGAAGCACGGAAGTGACATTGATACGACGCAAAGAACGTTTGATATTTCGCCCCCTGCTCTTATGCAAAGTATTAGTCATGCTGACTCACTGCGATAAGAAACAAAACAAGTGAGTCTTTCACGATAATTTTTTCATATTGTTGACGCTTTTGATATTTTTCAGTTTTAAGCTGAAATGCGTGATCTTTGCTACATAATTTTTCTTCAGGTATATACATCATTACCACATCTTCACATTTCATTCGGGCTATTTTGTCCTTTTTTGTCATTTGACTGCAAAGAGCCTGAATACCAAATTTAATGGACTAAAATTTCAGCGCTTTTTATAAAGGTTTATAACCGCCGAACGCGTTGAAAATATAGCATCCTTCTGTCCTTATCACCGATCTTTTGTTTCCTTTTCGCTGGCTACTAATTCAGCTTTGCTGATACTGAAATTAAAATCTGCTGTATTTGTTCGCATGGCGTATTTTTTTGCATTTGCTCATACGGCTCAGTCTCAATTTTGCTTTCTACTTTTCATGGCTGCTTAAAACTTAATTCTGTCTGACCGTATTTTTGTAATAGCGACCACAAAATCTTTCACTGAATGCTCAAAAAAATTGATTTTTTATTGCGTGCAATTGCATTAACCGCGACGAAAACGTCGAAAAGGATTACCTTTTCAACCACTCTTGGCTGTCTCAAAATATGTATACCTAGCAAAATAATGAACAAATCCGTCTTTCCAAATTTGTCATTAGTTTTCTCCTAATCATCAATCCATTGTTAATCTATATTTTCCAAGATATTTATGTTCATTTAAAGGAATATCTTTTCAGAATGTTATAATTATCGTTTTGCTAACCGCACGAATGTTTGCTTCTAGCCAAATCTCTGAAAAGTTTGAAAAAAGGCGCGAAATTTCACGGGACGCCGCTCGATTGAGGCGCAACAATGAAACGGATATTTTTATAGAATTGCAAGATTGCGTACCAATAGTGGATGAACCAAAAGTTAGCCACGTGGACAGAATAGCTCTGTTGCGGCTCACCTCGAGTTACATTCGTTTCAGACAGTTGGCTAGCCGCGGTATACATCTAAATGTCAAATGATTAAATGTTTCTTACTCCGCTTCATATTTTCAATCTCTATCCGCGCCTTCCTACATTTAAATGAATAGCCATTTAAATTTCTATGCATTGAAGAAAGTTTTAAAATTATGTGTTCTGCTGATTTTCTAGAAAATGTATTCAGTCTTAGAAATCCCCTCGCAGAATTTGCGATTTTTCAAAAGTATCCTAAAATCTCCTGAAAAATCGCAGAAAAGGTGCTTAATAAGCGTTCTTAGCTATCTATTTGCTCAAAAGTGTAAAATTTTAGGCGCTTCGCGCCATATACTTACGTTTTAACTACTGTTCAATTTATTCGACTTTTTTGATTTTTTTCGAAATTTTTTGTTTTCATGCTTTAAAAAGATAAAGCATCGTCAGAAACGCCGAAGCGCGATGTTTTTGACGCGTACCCACTATTTCTAGGTCCAAGAAAGGCTTCTTAAAATTTCAACCCCCCACCTTCCCCAGAATTCCCATGGTGTGCATGTATGATCATCAATTAGCTTAATCGCGTGAAGGCGTTATTGCTTATTAATCTAGTAAGGCGCGCTTATGTATTAGATGGAATCCGGACAATTGGTAGGAAAACAATTCGTAGGAGGACAACTGGTAGGATGACAATTCGTAGGAAGACAATTTGTTGTATAGGTCAATTGGTAGGATACCAACTAGTAGGTATCGTATGTAATCGAAGGTAGCAATTACGCAAAGAGAGTGCAGTAAAGTAAACAAGAGGTAAAAAATGGGTTAATTTCGGTCAACATGTCACAAAGGTCAAAATCATTTACGGTTAAATGTCAGGAGAGTTGTGGTCGCTATTTTTCATGATTTCGTTGACTTATTGCTAAATGGCCGAATTTTACTTGATTGAGCGTGGAAAAAGAAAGCCATTTTTTGACGGATATGCTTGACAAAAATCAGTTCTTTGAAAACATCTTACAAAGTAAGTTGCTCTGAAAACAAACGCATTTAAAGTAAACAGCACAACAATGTTTTTAAGTCGCGAAAGCTTGAACCACTTTGAAAACAATTAGCCACACATGTAACAGGGGGATGGGGGCATCGCCCCACTTAAGATGGGCCCGTCTTCCCCAATCCGAACTCGCGAAAAAACATGAAAACCTTAGCGATTTTTCGCCATTTTGGACCGAAATCGCACAATAATAAAAATATCCCCAGAAGACCATTGCTCTGGTCGCATTCACCCTCTCCTTCATCTGAGCATGATTTTTGTGCTGTTCGTGTGTGATTGAGCTTCATATGATTTGATTTCATTTATCGTGGTACTGCATCCTACGAATTGTCCTCCGACCAATTGTCCTATCCTACAAATTGTCATCCTACCAATTGTCCTCCTACCAGTTGTCGTTCTACGAATTGTCTTCCTACGAATTGTCCTAGACCCGTATTAGATGTGGAGCATAGACGTAGGTGTTGAAGCACAATTAAAAAATTTCCAATTACGTCTCTTGAAATCATCGACACCGTTTGTAATTACTCGAAAGTGTGCAAAAAAACTTATAAGTTTATTACGGTAGGACACGTAAATCCAGAATGATGAATTTATCTGGACTGATTAAGCACGGACTTCATACTTTGATCGGAAGGATTAAGATCTCCATGTTTACTGGATAGTGTCGGTCATTTCTGAATTAGAAATAAAAAACCTCACGAACAAATTTCCATTCAAATCGTGACTGCTGACGTAGTTTACTATTTTTTGTCTTATCTTTAATGATTATCTTAAGCCAAATGCCGATTCCTTCATTGAATTATTTCCGTAGAGAGATATTTCTTTGGGGTTGAAGGCTATTGAAGACGAATATCCAAAGAATTATATGAAAAACGTAAAAATAATTGTGTATTTTAGCATTTTCAATAAGCTTTACTATGTGATCGGATTTGAAAAATGCAGTGGAAGAAATGTGATTCTGTCACAAGATCTTAACTGAAAAGATGAGCACGAAATGTTGAAATTCATCTGTAATGTGTGTTTTTGGTTGAAAATCATTGGAAAAAGTTGAGAGGTACTTTTAAGTATAAGCCCTTTATTAAAAAATCCTGTATATTAAAGAGTGAAAAAATCAGAAAATATTTACTTTTATAATCAGGTCTGTCTGCACCAGTGACAAAAGCGGTCAAACTAATGTGCCTACTGGTTTTTTTGCAGTGAATGTGTATTTAGCATTGACTTTAGACGTTTCTTATGAAAAATGAAAGATTACTGCTCTGGCTGAAGATTCGAATTTTGCACCTACTTAGTACTTATATAGTCACGGGCATAGGTGGGCAGCACTGAAATTCGGGGGGAGTGCAAGATTTCTCAAAGGTCAAAAAAATGGTCTCAAAATGGTGGTATGGTGAAAAAGCCGTTTTTCAACGTTTCTATGACCACAAATTTTTGGCCAAAAACAGCCAAAAAAATTCCACTTTTTTTTAAAAATCGGGCGAGGGTCAAAAATTTTCTTGCTTTCGGGGATGGGGGCTCGTCCGACTTCGGGTGGGGGATCTACCATCTTACATGCATGTGTGTAAAGTATATTTTTAACACCATATAAGCTTGACAAAAATAAAAAATACGATTTTGCCAGCAGCTAATTCCTTAATCGGCCTGTGTGCACCTATAGTGCATAGGCAATCCCCAAATACGTCATTGTTTGATCATCTCCCCAATATTCTTTATAATTTCCACATACAAAAATGTAATGAACAGCATTTTTCCAGTTTTAAAACCGAGCTCTGCGTGTGCAACTTTGGATCAAAACGTCGAATCAACACTATTGTCCGAATTGTTCAATGAGTCGGACATCGACAATTTTTTAAATGGATTTCTGTTAGTAGTTGATTCGCAGGCGTCAATTGTTTACGTTTCGCCGAGCGTTTCCGTCACATTAGGCATAACACAAGTAAGCTGTCGATCTGAGTATTTATAGAAGTAGCAAAGAAAAATGCTCCGATAGAACAAAAAAGATGAATATACTTGGAATTGTGGATTATTAAGGATGTAAAAGGAGGGGATTAGGAAAAATCTACCTAAAGTCGCAAAATCTGCTAAAAATCAGACTTTCTCTAATTAACGCGAAAAATCGAAGTATATTCTGCGGCCTCTAAAATAGTGTTTTTTTAAATAAGGTTCGAAGTTTCAGATAAGAGTGTATAAACGAAATCTATCAAGGTTATTTTTTTAAATTGCTGGCACCTGATTGATAGGAAACTAAGAGGTATTGTATTTAAAGTTGTTCTATTTTGTTATGAGCATTATAGCAAGCAAAGCAGGGGCCGATTGATTAGTGCACACAATCGTTACGGGCATGCTAGTGTATCTACATTTACTCGTAGTCTGTTTCAGGTCAACTTACGCGTTTCCTACTGTTTTAAACCAACCATGTCTCCAATTGTCTTCGATGTTTGCTATTTCATTCAATTGGCTTAGAAAGACTGTTACTTAACTCAATATCATTTCCCATAGCTACTGCATAGCTAACGTGCTGCTTTTTCAATCATTTTTATGGTTAAATATTTATTTTAATCTGTTGGCCGCAGAATATACTTCGATTTTTTGCGTTGCTTAGAGAAAGTCTGATTTTTAGCAGATTTTGCGACTTTAGGTAGATTTTTCCTAGTACCCCTCCTTTAACATCCTTAATAATCCACAATTCCAAGTATATTCATCTTTTTTGTCCCATCGGAGCATTTTTCTTTGCTAGTACTCTACTTTTAATTAGCATGATTTGATTACATCAGTCAGTAAACACTATACAGCAACATGCCACAATAATGACAGCAGTCCAAGGAGACGGAAAACAATATTGTTCTTAACATCAGCATTATCCTTTTCAAACAAGACAACCTTACATTATTTTAACAGATCAAAGTTTTTTTCAGCATTAACTTTACGCATTTATCAGGTGTAAGGAACACTAACGCTCAGATTTGGAAGTAAAATAAATTTGTAGTATAAACTACATTTTAACAACAAATGATTAGTGCAAACTTTACACAACTACTAGGTGTAGAGAAAACTAACAGTCAGATTCCCAATTCTGATTTTACGTAGAACATTTTGAAAAAATTAAGCTTCCGCAAGGCTCTAGAACAAGAGTTAATATGCAGTGTAAACTTTACACAACCACAGTGTTTAAAGAAAATTTCAGTCGGATTCGTAATTCTGATATAACTCTGATATTACGATGAACATTTATGAAAAAATTAAGTCTCCACAATGGCTCAAGGACAAATAAATATCAGATGTGTAAACGTAGACTCAAGCTACGTTCACTTCGCTAACTTAACCCGAATCTCAAGCTTATGCGCTCACACGGGGGTTCTCGCCCTTTAGGGGTCGATCACCAGCCGGCGGCTCGGGGTAGCGGCCCGGCCTGTTCAGGTAGCCCGGCCCTCTACGCACGCACCTAGTGAAACTTACTTACTTAACCCCTTTGAGATTCAAAATACCACCTCCCCAGAAGTCAAATTCCTGGAATAATTGTGGGCTCAAAAAGATTATTATTTAACTTGTTTTGGACCGAATCCCGTTGCTTGAAAATATTGAGGGTTCCTAAGTATAGTGTAGCACAAGGACAGAATTCAACAGCACGGAAATTCAACCGAGCCCAGCATCGTTAATTAAATAATTAATTTTTACAATATTTTTTGACAGAAAAATTATGAAGCAATTAAAAAGCGACAGCATGGAGGATACATGCTGCCGACCGTCGTGTTACGCTAATCGGGTAAAATCAAACAATGTAATTAAACAAGGGCACAAAGCCCTGCCAAAGGCATACAACTGATGCCAATTGGCACAAACACGAATGATTAAAAACAAAGCGTACGGCGAAAGGAAGCGTGCACACTACGCTGGAAAACTAACAGACGAGTTCTGCAGCCAAGCAGATAAAAAGGCACGTACGGAGTCTGCTCACGTACGGCGACGAAAAGAAAAAAGACACGCTCAGCGCGGAAGCTGGCGGAGAGGCTCTCAGGCTCAAAAACTAATTGTAAATGAAAAATCTTAAAGTGCCGTCAAAACTGCGCTCGCACGCAGTTTTAACTGACGCGGAAAAAGAGGCGTAACAACACGAACAAAGAGATATGAAATGGATCTACGAATACGACAATAGGCCTATGGGCAAAAGCTTACGGTAAAGGTATGTACAAACGAGACAGGCACAAATATGAGACACACACATATGATCTTTCAACACACGTAAGATATGATAACACACATACCAATTCGTACTCAAGTCGCATTAAGCCCGAGTGCCCATTTTCCTATCCTGGATTTTGATTGAAAATATGTGTGGGAAAGGAATGAAAAATATGATAATTTTTAGGGGAAGGTGGTCCCGGGCGACTCGCTTAAGCGTTGCGCTTAACGGTCGTGTACGTGCGTATGGAAATTGAGCACAAGAATGTACATCTGGGGCAATCAGTCGTGGATGCGTAGGTATATCGTAACGCAAAACAAACGGAAATTCGCGTTGATCCAACGCGGCGAAACGGCGTGTAGAGGGATCTCTACAGATGTAAACCACTTTACACCACTGTTGAGTGCAAACAAACTGGCGTATCACATTTGGTTTCTGGTTCATTTTTAGACTTGATAATTATGTCCAGACTCATAACCCAGAACTTGGCAGAAAAAAACAAGACAGAAACACGTTTAACTCCCCCATTTTTTGACTTTACACCTCCCGAAAAAGCTAAATATTTATGTAAACAAACGCAATTCGCTGTGACGCGTACCCCTTAGAAAGTACTTTATTTTTATCCTATTCGACCTCTCCCGACTTCTGAACAGAGAAAGTGGCGAACAAAAATATGGACAAACACGTATTTTTCACTGTCCACCACATTGTAAACTTTAAAAATCTGAACCTAACGCCCCATTGAGTGTAAATAAATTCGGTTCGGGCCAGTTTGTAGCCCTTTGATTGTAGTACGTTTGTATGTGCCAAACTTATGTTCCGCAAAATATTTGATATGATTTACCAATTAAATACGAAAAAACCTGTTTTTTCGCCCATTTTACACCTCAGATTTCGAACTTTACACCCCCATAAACAACTCAATATTACGTTTTTTTGAACGCGGTTTGCTTCGACGTGTAGCCCTTAAAAGTTACTTTATTTTTATGTATTTAATTTATCCCAACTCATAACCGACAAAAGTTGGCAGAGAAATCTTGGACAAAATCTGTTTTTTTACTCATCCACTAGAGTGTAAAGTTTAAAGCCCTGGTACTGTGTATTGATTGTAGAAAAGTTTAAAGGTCAGATTCGTTATTCTGACCTCACGGAGAACATTTTTATAAAAAATTCATCATCCACGACGCTCTGGGCGGAAAAAATTTCTTCAGTGTAAAGTTTACACCTGCACTAATAACGCAATATTGATTGTAAAGAAACAAAATAAATTTTGACGTGTAGCGCTTAGGACGAGGCACATTTTAAAGGTAGTTACCACGTTCTGTCTACTAAGTGGAGAATATGGCATGGAAAAAATATTTTTTTGTCCCAGACTCTTTACAATAAACCGCCTCTAAATTCGAAAATTTTACTTTTAAAAAAAATAAAAAAGTGTCTCCACTAGATTTTATAACTGTCTACCTTTTGAAACCAATCAGACTGCATGGAATGTAAAACTGAGTTAGATATGCTCGGGCACATGAAAACAGTAAAAAACCGTCTAATTTACACTCCTGTGCAACAACCAATGAGTGTAAAGAAATTTTAAGACCAGATTCGTAACCTACTAATTAGGGAAAACATTTTTAAAAAGAATTGGCCCTCCGCAAATCATTTGAATTTTTGGTGTAAACTTTACACACTCACGACGCGCTCGGTATTGAGTGTAAACAAGAAAAAAATGGGAGCACTAAGTTTTTTTATTATCTACCTTTAAAAAAACCGCACCTCTCAGATGTGTGCCGTTATAGCTGTGAAGGGGGGACATATGTTGGGGGGTACCCAAGTATGTGTTATAGGCACGCGCTAACGCGCTGCACGTCGTTACCAGGTACTCTGAAATCCGTATTTAGAAAATTTAGTAACGCCATTATAAGCTCAAAATGAGTATTCACCAGATTAAAAATGATCTAACTGATCAATTATGTCACGTTAAATTAAGTACATATGGCATTCGAATCGACGTGTATTATTTACATATTTATTTTGAGATTGGTTTATAATTGTAAAAGTATCCAGCTGCACGTGGGCATAGGGAGGTGCTAGAGGAGTTATTACCCTCGTACTAAAATTCCAGAATGATAGGGTTTTTAGGCGATTTTTGGATAGTACGAGATATGATGAAGTGAAAAAGAGCTTGATGTGTAAAATCAAACCTAGCTGTCCAGCTTATTCATTAATCGGTCAGCTTAGTGCCACAAATATAAGTTTTCTAGAATATCGTTCATTTCTAGTCAATCATTTGTTACGCATATCGATTCAAATAGAATAAAATAGGATCAGAAATGCTTTTCTTGATTGAATTTTTCTCTATTCTTTAAAAACTTGCATCTCAAGAGGCTAAAAATATCACATAACATTTTATAGAATAAAACGCGTATTACGATCGCCATTTTCTGTATGATGACCGTTACTGTATTTCAACCCATCTATGCACCCAGCCGTTTGTTTAATTTCATAATTTCATGTCAAGTAACGCTTTTGGAGTGTCTGGAAGCTGATAATACAAGCCTTCTTATCTAAGAGTACTTCTTACTTTTCTAATTTTGAACATCAACATTTCAAATGTGCCGACAATACATCTGATGCCAAGCCCTTATTCAAGATTGGCTTAGATTGCCACTGAGCCTCTCAGAGATGTATGTATCCTTCTCGTTCTGTATCTCAGAATCTATTCTGAGATACCTATCTAGGATAATTTTATTTGCCGATGCTTTTAGACATGCTCTATCTAGGTCCGTATGACGGAACGGGGAATAATGATGCTATTCTAGGATAAAACAGTGGGATAAGAGGGCGGAATAAAATATTTCGATATTACAGTAAAAGCGGAATAAACAGTGATATTCCAGGAAGGAAGTTGATACGACAGAACGCGGAATAAGCGCCGTTCCAGGCAGCGCTAACCTCGGAATAAAACGGCCGTGAATAAAAATAAGCGGTATGACAGGAAAGGCGCGGAATAAGTTGTCTCGGGAATAAAAACAGTTGCTTTTATTCCGCCATTTACCTGGTCATAGCAGGTATAAGGCAGCGGAATAGAAGTAAAAATCGTTTCTCATGCGATTTTGAAAGGAAGTAAATGGTTAAAAAAATTTTAGTTGGATAGGTAATTGATTCCTCTTTATCTAGAAATTTAATATGGTTGCTCTCGTTTGTAATACGATCAAAACTGATATAGAAAATTTTCTAGTTGCGCGTTTGCACCAGGAGTACGGCTCGTCTTGTTGTGACTCTTAACAAAAAATTTTTTTTGATTCTTCGATCATGCAATACATAACACCTCCAGTGAAGTGATTTAAAAAATTAAATGCAGTAGTTAGTGTGTATAATCCAGAAGTTGACAGCAAGTATTCGCAAACGAGCACCTACTTACACAAAAAAACGTATTCCATTGGTTTTGTGTATAAGTTGGATGTCCAACGCATGCTGCATACTGTAGTCACGTACGAATTAGTTTGAAAATATGCGACGTGTTGTTGCAAACATGTAGTATTTATGTACACGCATGCGCACGGTAAAGTATGCATTGATTCATTGAGTTAATGGGACTGCCGAATATTCACAAATAAACTTTTTATAATTCGGTTCAATAAATGCGGCTTGCTTGCTTCTACGGAAAACGAAAATGAAACATTGACATTGAAATCAAAAAATTTGTGATACCGTAGTTATTCTAATAGCAGCCGCCCTTCAATAAACGCCGCCCTCTAATAATCGCCGCATTATCCAGATGAAAGTAATAATAATCGCCGCCCTCAATAACCGCCGCGGCGTTTATTGCAGGATAATCATATTTTGAAAATTGCGGTTTTTATTGGAATATATTCATCGTCATTGTAAACTGCGTTTCAATTTAGGTTCACTAAGAGGCATTTTTTGTACAGTGAATCATCTTGGGCAATTTCAAACTTTGTTACTTATTCTCCTTTTGTTTTCTTGATTCAAGTTTCGAACGTAGCAATGGAAACTCCTAGCGGTAATTCGATTTGTACGAGCGTAAAAAATAAAAAAGATTTCGTTTTTTATTGTATTTTGATGTTTTTAACACGGTTTGTAAGAAAATTTCCGAAAAAAATAATAAACGCCGCCCTCTAATAAGCGCCGCAATAAAAACCTCTGGAAAAAATAAACGCCGCGGCGTTTTATTAAAATAAATTTGGTAGCTTGCGCATGAAAAACTACTTCTTTGTGTAAGTAGGTACTCTTTTGTTAATCTTGCTGTCAACTTGTTGATTATACACATTACCTACTGCGTTAATTTTTCAAATCACTTCACTGGAGGTGTCGTGCATTGCATGATCGAAAAATCATTAAAAAATAATTTTTTCAAGAGCTCAACAAGACGAGCCGCACTCATTGGGGCAAACGCGCAACTAGAAAATTTTCTGTATCTGTTTTGAACGTATTACAAACGAGAGCAACCATAATAAATTTCTTAATAAAGAGAAATCAATTACCTATCCAATTAAACTTTTTTAACTCATTTACTCCTTTTAAAATCACATTAGAAACGATTTTTATTACTAGTCCGCTGTCTTATACCTGCTATGACCAGGTATAAAATAGCGGAATTAAAGTGGCCGTTTTTATTCACGAGATAACTTATTCCGTCTTTTTCATACCATTTATTTTTATTCCGCCGTTTTATTCCGAGGTTAGCGCCTGGAACGGCGCTGGCGCTATTCCGCGTTCTGTCATACCAACTTAATTCCTGGAATATCACTGTTTATTTCGCTTTCTGTAATGCCGAAATATTTTATTCCGCCCTCTTATCCCACTGTTTTATCCTGGAGTAGCACTATTCCGCGCTCTGTCATACGGCCCTTAGACCATAAAATTCGGAGACTTTGGACAAATTTCTCATGACTTTCTAGTCTAGTACGTTTAGCTTATTAATTAAGGCGTCAAACGCCTCAATTTTTTTAACATTTTTATGTGCCTACTTACCTAGGCATTCACTCATTTTATTTTGCATAGTGTTGAGCGGTCACAAATATTAAACGATCAAAAATTATGTCTCAACTTATTAAAATTATTTAAATTGTACATATTAGAAGACTAACCTTTTGTAGAGATTAGTTTGCATAATATGCTTTTTTAGAACAACATTTTTGGGAACAGAAGAATCATTTCTGAGTGCTTGAGATAGTTGATTTTTGGCATTTTATCCTTACTTCTATTCGCTTATTTTTAATGAACTATAGTGCATAAAAGTTTTCAGGTCTTATTTTTTGTTCTCTAACATATTGTACTCGAGAAATTAAAAAGCTTCATTTATTGATTTTTCAGACAGATTTAGTCGGACATAGTTTATACGGATTTTTAAAAGAGGAAGATGCGCTGGAATTCAAAGAAACGCTGGAAACATGTGAAATAGATCAACAGTGTAGGAAGTTTTTACGCATGAAAAGCGTATTAGGGGCCCGAGGTCGAAGTCTGAATTTACGATCTGCCCTCTATAAGGTTAGTTCAAGCACAAGGAGTAAGCTCAAGCATACATGTAACGGCTCAAAATTTCGGGTGGGGTCCGCGGCCATTTTTCAGGGATGGATACATGACCTCCAATTTTTTGGCCAAAAAACGGCCAAAAAACATAAAAACAGCCAAAAAATTAAACACTAGTAGCTATATGGCCATTTTGGCCGAAAAACATTGCTATACAGCCTTTTTTTGGCTCAGACAACTAGCTATATATCCTCTTTAGACTAAGAAACATATGTAGCGTGGTGATTTCAGAAACAGTATTCGGTTGTTTTTTCTGAGAGAGGTATTTCTTCGCCTAGACTTCGAGAAATTGATATTTATATAGCGGTTTCGGCGGAAAAAACATTGCTATACAGCCTTTTTGGACTGAGTAACACACCATGATAGTTCAGAAATGTTATACCGTACATTAACCAAACTTTGGCCTCTTGAAATTCAAATTTGCATAACTTCGTTGGAGTATCTAAATGGAAAAATGTGTCAATTTAAGGCTGTAGTAGGATATTTGGGTTGGGCCCATTATCTTATGTCTGTATCCAAACATTTGCTGCCAAATGTGCTTCAAAAGATTTGACTCTACTGGAACCAAGCACTTAGCAACTGCGACAAATTACAAGTGGAACACAAAGATGATGGCATTAAGGCTCATTTTGCCATCCTGAATTGCTTCATTTGCTTAGTGTATCCTCTAAATAAACTACGTAATTACGCGTTTTAGACATCTGAAAAAAACAACATCTTTGAGCATATTGGGCCCTATTCCATCACAATTTTGAAGATGACCTAAGTTAGGTAATTTTCGACATGTTAGGTTCCTTACTTTGGCAACCCGCTATCTTCAGACTGCGTGAAATTTCTACGGAAAAATTTATGCGGCACATAAAACAGTATATCTACTAGTCTTTACAATTACACAACAAAGTTTTCCAGAAGATAAAACGTGAGAATTCCAGAGAAAGTTTGAAACCTAAGAAAACGCAGCAAAAAAGCATTTTATCAAATGAAGGATGGTAGAGCAGAAGACAAGATGTAAATCAAATTCTATTTCATCCAAAAATATGCAATACAGCAGGAAAAATTTGCAAAAAGTAGCCAAATTGAGGATACAGGCCATAGTTAGGTGATTCTACGGTATAGTTGTTTTTATGAGTTTCTACAGGATTACAACTATGTTCCCTATTTCAAAAAGGGCTTGATAGCTGCATCATTATTTTATCAATTTTTTCGCCAAATTTTTTTGGTTTTTACCGTTTAAGAAAAAAATGCGTCGTCAGAAATGCTGATAAAATGGTGTTTAAATGGTATCCATCGTTTTTGAGTCCGAAAAAGGAAGTATAGAAAAACTTATGGTTTGATCTGTTTTTTATATTCGATTTGATTTCATTTGATTTGACTTTTTAATGGATTTTCACCCCTTCAGAAATTTTTTACTTCCTTCCCCTAAAATTCGATTTTTCGAAAGTTTCTAAAATAATCCTGAATATTCGTAGGAAAGGTGCTTTATTAAGCGTTTATACCTATCAATTCGAAAAGTGTTAAATTCTTCGCGCCATTTACTCATGTTATGACTATATTTTCTTCAATTTGTCCATTTTTTACGTTTCTTCTAATTTTTTTGTTTTATGCCCTAGAAAGATAGAGCATCGTCAGAAACGCAGAAAAATGATGTTTCTGACACGTACCCCATTATATTTTGAGCCCAAAAAAGCACTGTAAAATTTCAATCTCTCCCCTGAATTCCCATGCTGTGCATGTCTGGTTACCTGCTTACATAATTCTATTATCTTTTATATGAATTATTTTTCTACGTGTTTATAGACCGTCGCTTTCACGATCTCCAAGTGTCATCTGTGGAGCGACGTCGTCAACGGATCGACGTCGCTCGGCGCAGTTGCCGAACCGTCGCAAACTAACGATGGCTCATGCGCCGACGTCGTTGACCGATGTCGCTTGAACGGTTCAACAACGGCGACTTCGTCGGTCGACGACGTGGACGTCGCGTTGCGTCAGAGGCGGCGGCGCCGCCGTCGTCGTCGGACGACGACGATTTGCAGCGGCGGCGGCGACGCGATATCGACGCCGTCTATCGACGACGATATTTTTGTCGTAAAACGCAGACGCGACGACGACGTCGACGACGCGTTGAATGGCGTTTTGGTCGCCGACGGCGAGGACGAGTCCGGCGCGACAATTTCCGACGACGCGATTGCCGAGATTGGCGACGACTTCGCGATGGAGTCGGACGCGGCGGCCGGCGTCGACGGCGACTATTTTTTTATGTTCGCGTCGACCGTCAGTCGTAACGGCTGCAATGCCGTTGAGCCTCAATGCCATTCGGACGTTTTCGTTACGCAGCATTCGATGGATATGAAAGTCACGTATTGTAACGACAAGTGAGTATACCTATCGAGCATCTTTTTCATCTTTACTTTTATTTGTTTTTTATTTAAATTTTTTGCCCTTTTTTCCATTTGCTTTCGTTTGGCGTTGAACTTTTAGTCGCATTGTGCGCCTACCACGCAGTCGCAAGTAAGCTGGGTAGTGCATACTAAATAAGTTACCCAGCTTGAACTGATCAAAGATTCATACATACATACGTTAATTTGTTGCCATATCAGAGGTTTAATCAGAAAAGCTCACGTCAGGGTATTCTGAAAAATACGAACTTTGTGCATCCTTATGTATACGTGCAGGCCAGCCCGTATTCGGATTTTAATTTGAGGGGAGGGCGAAGGTTTTGAAGTGAGATATCTCGAGAACGTTTATGTGGTAGGCAAAACAGGCTCATTTTTCAGAGTTTCTCGACAAGCTATAAGCTCTATAAAATTTTATTTTTTTGCTATGTCGAATTGGTGGACAATTTCTTAAATCTTTCAATGCACTTAATTTCTCTGCTTCGCAAAAAAACGCAAATACAGAAAATTAATAGTTCAGCGCGCATTGCTGAAAAAAAATCCGCATGTTCTCAGCGTCTAACTTTAATTTGAGCGGTTTAGAAGACATAAAATCTTCAAAAAAAATCCGGTTTGCAAATTTTGCATTTGTAGCTCAAAGTACGCCAAAAATCTTGGCGGTCTTTTTATACGCTTAGTTTAGAATTTTTAATTTTTTTCATTTGGAAGATTCTTGTTGGAAATAAGAACTTTTCACCTTTTGTAAGCTTTTGAAATTTTCTGGCGCTCCGCGTGTGAAATGATTCTCTGCATTGTTTATCTTCAATAAGCTGCGAAGTTGACCTTAAAATGATAAAAATTTGAAATTGTGCGCGAAGCACCGGATAAAATATGAAACGAAATAAAATCATGGATACACGGCATAGGTGCAAAAGGTCAGGATCGGCAGGGTAATGGGGTGAAATCCCAAAAATCCAAAACAGTAAATTTAACGTTCACGATTTTTTTCGCTGTTTTAATGATCAAAATGGTCGAAATAACCTATAAAGCGTTTTTTCGTGGTAATCGCATTTTAAAGGCATGTTTAGTCCATTTTGACTGCATTATATCACTTTTCACACTGAAAATGCACAAATTTATCAATTTTTAGCCGCTTTTCGAGTAAAAAGTACTTAAAAGTACTAATCTAGCGCGAAGCGCCGGAAAAATTTTTTACGTTTTCACTGCCTTTGACCTCAAAAATGATGTAAAACGTTCCATCAGCTCAAAATCGCTGGACAGTACCTGTCCGGCCGACCCTTCAGAGGAGGTGATACCCCCCTCACCCCCGATGTGCATGTATGATACACGGCTGTATGCATATTAACTTGACAAAAGTTTGGCTGCTTCACCACAGGATTGCTGTTATTGAATCACATGTTCAACTTCAATTCAGTCTTGTCAATTAGAAATTAATCTGATTTGCAATTAGTCCGTTCGTATGGCACAAATTAGTTGTATAGGTGCGTCCTATTTTTTAAGGTCCACTTAATTTTGCACAAAAACGTCCGAGCCTACTCGCGCTCTATTATTTATTAGGCTGACTTCTCTTTTTATTGCCTTCTAGAAGCTCCAAATTGACAAGGTTGTATACGTCTTAGCAATAATGCTTCATTAATCCCTAATGAAAGTCAGTCGCTATCTTTTTCTGCGAGCGATGTTTCTTAAAAGTCATCAGCTGTTCTTACTATCTTTTTTCTCCTGCCTACTGGTGCCGGTCTTTAATTTTCTCAATTTTCAAGCTTCTATTTGAAAATGTCTGAATATTAACTTAATTGCATGCATATATCTTCTTTGCCATTATTTAGGCATGATTCAGGTTTTATAAGAAGTCTTTCGTTTATAATTATTAGCAATAATATGAAATATATGATCATTTGTATGTGTATCAAGAAAAAAGAGTAGGTTCGCGAAGCGTGAGGGATCATGAATAAGCTACAATAGAATAAGATTGTAAATTTAAAAAATATTACAGACTCAGTCAGGACCATAGGTGGGCAGCACCAGAATTCTGGGAGGGGGCGCAAGATTTTTCAGAGGTCAAAAAATGGTCTTAAGAATGGTGATTTAGTGACATGAATACCATTTTTCAACGTTTCTCATCGAGCACTATTCATTTGCAAAAAACGAAAATGTTTCGAAAATTGAATTCTTGTGGTATTTTGATTTCTGGATTTATTTTGATTTTGATTTTATTTGGCCTTCTGGGGGTGTATACCCCCAACCCCCACACCCACTCGTGGTCAGGGCCATAAATGAACAGTATGGCCGATCGGCTCTCCTATAACTGGTTGACACCTACCCTTTACTGTGTGACACGTCAAAGATCGCTACAGTATGCCGATTTAAATGCAGTATTTATATAACCTGCTTTCAAATTTTACACATTTTGTATTCTTAAATGATAACGGGGAAGAAGGCTACAGTAAAAATGACCTGGAAACTTATGTGGGCACGCTAATTTCACTTTTTTCTATCCTTGAACGATAAATAAGGGGAAATACAGTACGAAAAACTGTAGAGCTAAATGTTTGGTGACAAGTGTTACAGTGATTTAGATGTAGAAATCAATTACTCGCACGTTGTACAGTTTGGTCCATTCCAAGCGATTCATTTTCTCTTGTCAGTTTAAAACTTCCTATTACTGTATAGCTTATGAATGGCTCGTTCTCGAGCCAGCTTAGTTGGTTAAATTATCCTTATTGATGTCCAGTAGGATTTGCTTAACAGCTGGCGCATTTAACAGATCGCTTCAGTATACCTCAACCCTAATATGTTTTGCTACAGTAAGACGTTTTAAGCCGTTAAGCGAGAATCAGCCGCTGAGAATGGAGAAGATTATAATAAATGATTTTAAACGTAATATCTCGGCTCTGTAAGGCATTTTTCGAAGAACGCAAAACGTTAAAAATCTGGAAGCGGGTTCTATATGTAATTAATCTAAATCCGATACTATATATTGTAGTGATCTTTAATGTTTCACACAGTTTATGGTGGGTGTCACTGTCAATCAGTTATAGGAATGCCTGGCCGGTCTAAGTAGTCAACTAAATATCGAGTTTTTCCAAAAATTGGGGGGTCAAACCTTTTTATCGTTTTGGGGGGGTGGGGAGGGCCGGCCGATTTTAAGTGTGGGGATCCCTTTCATGCCCCTCCATATGTATGGTTATATACAGAAATAAGATAAGAAGTACCAGTGGCGGATCTAGGATTTTCCTAAAGGGGCAGTACCCCAACTTTTCCAAGAAGAGTCTAACATCGGTCCAAAAGTTTGCCCTTCACGTGCGAAATAGCCTTTTCCGGCGTTTTGTGTTATCTACTTTCATTTAAAATTATTTTTGACTCAATCAAAACTTTCGACAATTTAGTTCGAAAAAATCATCAAATTTCTTTAATTCCAGTGAAAATCTGGCTCAAAGCGCTGGAAAAATTGTGAAATTGGAGCGGAAGAAGCTTTAAAAGGTTAAATTACTGCTCGGTCTCCTGTATTTATAGGATTTGACGTAGAACGTTGAAAATTCTGAAAAGTAATGCTTTGAAATAGAAGAAAAGTAGGCTGAAAAAGCTGTTTCTGCTCTTGTAATGTCTTAAACCTATTTCCTGAGCAAAAATATGGCTTCCGGACCGCTAAGAAAATAAATAAATGTTATTGATAATAAGTATTATCCGGCGCGACCGGCGGCCAAAAATCATGCCAAATACATATCCACACATTCCCAAGGGGAAGGGGGGGTGAGGGGGTATTACCCGCACCTCAGGGTCCGAGACTTGAATCACTGTCGGACAATTTTGAGCTGGTACAATAAAATGTTTTCCGCGCTTAGCGCCGACTAATACATTTCTGTTTTGTCTACCCATAAAATACCTAGAATGAACTTAAAACGATCTGAAAAGTCAAAATTTTCGATGAATTCTCATAGTTTTTACTTACAAGAGTGACGAAACTAGTCAGAATGGGACAAAAAGTAGTTAAAAATGCAGTTTTTCACATTTAAACATGCTATCTAGGATGTTTTAGCCATTCATTCATATTTGACCTGCAAAAAAGGCTAGACTCTAAATTTAGTGGTCCTAAATTTTAGGATTTCACCCACTCTGAACTTTCGACCGTAGGAAACTATGTACATATCCTTTCTTTATCTCGCCAATTCTTTTTGGCCGATGAGGAAATCCACCAGTGAGAACTACGCATTATGTTAATCGACAGTTTCTGTTAATTTTCGTACTTTATATAAAATTTGATTTTTATCGATTCTTTGCCTTCATTTTACCGATTTTCCGATCTTTCCATTCTGGAGGTCCAGAGACTCATCAGCTCCAACTTGCCTGTTTGCTCAGGACTTCTCCTTCTCATTATTTAGCAATCTTTCCGCAATGAGCTGTCTGAAAGTACATGTAGTCGAATTTATTAGAACTCATCACCGAATAATATTAAAAAAATTCTTTCACTAAACAAAAAAATGTCCATTTCCGTTAACAGTTTAAAATTTGCACGATGAATCGCATCGAGGGCTTAAGATTACTGTTTGTACTTTTCTCAAATCTTGAATAATGAGCGTTTTCACAAAAGGTTATTATCACGAGCAATATCTTAAAAAGTATGTATGTACCTTTTAAATCGCTTTGCATCTCACTGAAATTACGCTTTTCGGTTTTTTGTTTATAAATTAGTACCTACTGCTCTTCTACAACGACTCGAATGTTTGAAGTCAAATAATTAGCTTTTCGACGTGTTTTTCTATATATGTTTTCCCTATCTTTTACTTACATATGTGTGTAGTATTTGTACTTGATATGCAAAATGTTTATCCGCTCAATGCTGAAGAACACATTTGATAGTACGTGTGCTAATGTCCACGTATTATTTTAAAGTTAAATTATAACCAGTCGAGATGAGGAACGAATCGTAGGCTTTCAATTCAGTGCTCTTTTTAATGTATGAATATTCGCTTTAAATTCAATTTGTAGGCTATCAGAACATCTGGGGTACGACAAAACGCTAACTGGACTTTCATTTTTCTCTCTGGTCCATCCACAGGATTTGGCTCATTTGAAATCGAGTTTTAAACTATGTAAGTTATTACTTATTATGTATCGTTCAGTTTTACTACTATTTGACTCGTATTGACATACATACATGGGCAGGCACACTCATTTTTCCCAGCTTCAAGTGACCTTCACAGGCTTGCGTGGTTGCTCAGAATGCCCAGAACAGCAGTGCCATTTTTCAGGGACAATTTTTGGGCACAGTATTGACCTATTTTATCTATAGACTATGGTTATACATACAAATATCACTTTCATATATTTTACCCAAAATAATATATCTGTACTACAGTCTCATGAATCTAAACTAATATGATGAAAACATATGTTAAAAATGTTGTTGACTAAAAAAATCATAAGGTCAGTTGTGTGGTTGGACATTTCAAACTATATATAATGGACGTTGTTAATATGTAAACATTGTTTCCTGGTTAGCTAAACCGACCACGTAAACTTAGCATTGGACCAATGTTCATTTTGCAAAATTTGAAAATTTTAGTCTATATTTTCCGAATTTTTACGTGGTTATTCCCAAATTTTTGCGTGGTTGGCCTTATTTTGCTTTGCGTGGTCCGTGGTTGGTCGACTCCCCAGCCTCAAGTCACTTGACCCTATGCACATGTATGTTGACATATATGGAATTCACTTCAATATTTATAGATTTATAGTTAATTGAGGAAGAACTACAAGAAACTATTATTTTCGTTCTTCAGTCGCGGCCTGAAAATGGCATAAAAGCTAAAATAGCGTAACACCGGTGTTAATCCTCCGTTTCTAATCATTTTCAAGCATTTTTGCGCAAAATTTATACAACAACTGAGCATAAAACGAATGAATTTTTATTAAACTCTAAAAATTGTTGCATTTAGCGCCTTGCTGCCATTAAATATCTTTTGCTGAGTTAAAAAAGCATAAATGTTTCTTTATGAAGCTTCAACTTTATGGCGAATTTGTAGAAAATAGTTCGCGTATAGCCGGAAGTTTGAAGCTTTTCTAACAAACAGATGGCAATTTTTCCATCTTTGCGAGCATTGTCCTACGTATGTACATACTTTTCAAAATTTTTTTTGATATTAAGGTTTTGTGAGGCTCATGCTCTTCAAGGCAAAGGTACAATCTAGTCTGCCAAAATATAATTTAAAACAAGCATTTCATTAAATTTGGAAAAACGTATGGAAAAATGTACGTTTCATTCATTTTTTCGTATCAATTGGTAGTACTCTAAAAGGCTATGATTATTCTTAAGTAGGATTTAGAATAGCCCATTTACACTTTAATATTGATTTCATTGTGGAAAGCACCTATGCTGTTATATTCTCTAGGTCTGCTACGCCGCAAGATTGTTCTTTAATTTGAAGCGTCTTTTCTTGTTTTTTCCGTAAATTTATCTTTAGAATTGTTTTGATTTATTTAATAAAACATTTCTACAATTCGCTATAAAACTTATATTTTTTAATTTTGAAATTTTTTATAATTTTAATTTTTAATTTTGCCCGGGAAATGAGGTTCAGGGCCGTGGCATAAGTCACACACAAGACCCTATCCAGGATTTTGTTTCGGAGGGGGCACGACCAAAATTTCTGAAAACCATAAGGGGGCCAAAGGATGAGTTAAGAACGACATTTTACGACAAGTAGAGCTGTACACTTTGTATATTTTGCTACCCTGATACCTTAAACATGGTGAAAATTAAAGGGACGCCCTCTATCCCAGGGCTGAGGGTCTGGGATGGGCGCTCAAGCGCCCTCAGCGGTGTCTGGACAGAGCCCTGGAAAATTTTTGTGAAAAGAGCACCTTGGAGTTGAATCGTAACGTTATACTTTTCATAAAATCAGCCTAATTTTCGTTTCTGATATCAGCCTAAAATTAGTCAAACTTCATCACTAAAATTTTGCATCCGCTTCCTGTACGGATCTCATTTTCTGTGTAAAGGCTGCAAAAAACAGAAGACATGTGAGTACGCAAAATACGCTCAAGGCTGTTTAAAGATTTAATATGGAGTGTTTGAATCGCGCGTTCGGGAATAAATATATAATGATTAATACTTGTGAAATTCGGTGCAAAGCACTAAAAAATTTTTGCGATTCTTTGCTAAAAAAGCACAGGGGGGCTAAAGGAAAAAATCATTCTCAAATTTCACTTTGGAGGGGGCACGTGCCCCCTAATCTCCCTCCTGGATTCGGGCCTGAGTCATACACACCACATTTCTAAGTAGAACTGAACTTTTATTTGGCTACACAGCACTGTTTTTTGTATTCGGCAAAGATTTTTCCCGATGTACAAAGACTTTTCGGGACCGTCTTTGTACATGTACAAAGATTTTTGGGAAGACAAAAATTGCAAAAAAGGTCTAAAATTCGAAAAAATTTTCGCCGAAATGAGTAATTGTGTGGTCTATATATCTTTACAATGGCAGAAATTGCATTTCAAAAGGAAAAATGCCAAATTTTTCGGCACTGTTTTAAACGATTCTTAGTGATTTTTGCCTTTAGAAACCCAGAAATTAGCTAAAATACACTACTAAAAGTCGAACAACTCTGTTTCTACAATACTAAAATCGCTACTGTACCATATTTTAGTACCCAAAAATTTGTGTGCACAAATTTTAAAAGACTTTTGGGAAGACAAAAACTGTAGAAAGATGTAAAATTCCCAGAAAATTTTGGCGCTTCGCGCCGAAATGAGTGATTGCTTGTCCTATATATCTTTAAAATGGCAGAATTTGCATTTAAAATGGAAAAATGTCGAATTTTCGGCGCTTCGCGCCGTTATAAAACAATTATTAGTGATTTTTGACCTTAGAGACCCAGAAATTAGTTAAAATACACTACCAAAAGTCGAACAGCTGTGCTTTCACCACGCTAAAATCGCTACTGTATTATATTATAGTACCCAAAAATTTGTGTGTACAGACAGAATTTACAAAGATTTTTGGGAGGACAAAAACTGTAAAAAGGTGTAAAATTCACAAAAATTTCCGGAATTTTATTTTAAATATATAGCTAAAATCGTTGAGCATATTTCGTTTTTTTTATTTTCTGCCATGTTCACGGTGATTGTAAATTACGTTTTTCTTAATTAAAGTGTATCGTAAGCATCAAATGGTCACCGACGCTTACAGAGTAATGACCGAATCAGGTGGCTACATATGGCTAATAACCGAAGCTAGTATAGTAGTACAAGGATCTCGCAGTGGTCGCGGGCAACATGTACTTTGTGTGCACTACGTTATAAGGTGAATAATTTACTTCATTTGCGCTTGCACGCTTTAAAAATTTGTTGTTTTGACTTTAGAATTTTAAAATCGTTTCTAAGGACCAACATTTCAGTAAATTATTATTCTAGAACCATTGATGATATACTAAAGTAATGCCAACATTTTCAGCACCTCAGGATTCACGATCTTTTCAAAAAAAAATTGTAGAAAGCGTCCTGGTTTGAATACTTTTAGTGATCCTTTAGCTCAAAAGTTCCTAAAAAAATTTATTTGCCAAAAGAAATTTTCGGCGCTTTGGACCAAAGAGTCATTTTGGACTATGAAAAATGTTTTTTGTTCCCCATCCTATAGTTCCGAAGCTGTGCATGCATAATCGCATCACAACCAAAAATCAGCGTGAGATATCGCACCATTCGACCCAAATCTAATCTACGAAACGGCCTGTTTTACCAGACATGCACAGCATGGGAATTCGAGGAGAAGGGGGATTTTAAAGTTCCTTTTTGTGCCTAAAACGGTGGGTACGCGTCAAAATCATCCTTTTCAAGCGTTTCTGAAGACGCTGAGCCTAAAAAACATGAAAAGTTTTGAAAGAAAAAGTCGAACAAATAGAACAAAATATATAATCAAAACATGAGAGAGTGCGAAGCGCTGAAAATTTGACACTTTGAGCAAATAGACAGCTGTAAACGTTTAAAACAGTACCTTTTCTACGAATTCTCAGGAAACTTGAAAAATCTGGGAAATCGCAAATTCGGGGGGTGAGAATTTGGGGGCACTCCTTTGCCCGCCCCCCCCAGATCACGCGTGCTGCTTACGCTTAAAAAACGTTTAAGAGTAGATTCAATGCAATTTTATCAGTTAAATTTGAAATTTGAACTTAATTTGATTTTCGTTTCTTAAGCGACTCGTCTACCAGCGAAATGTTGTCCGACGTACAAGTGGAATTAAATTTATTGGCCTCACAGCGCAAGAAAAATCAGCAACGTTGCACGCCTTTCGAAAATGCGCCAATCGCATCACCGCCCGCCGTTTCGACCTTTGAGTCGCGGAATAAATTAGCTTCGCAAGCGTCGGCGACTTCGAAGCCGTCGTCCTATTCGACGCCGTCTAATTTGAATGGCGAAAGGGCTCTCTGCGACTCTATAGCGCCCCCTGCCACTACTTACAGAATGCCAGCTGCTGCCACTTCGATGCCCATATTTGAGCACGCGGGCCCGTCGGGTATGCTCTAATTTTTTTATTTAAGATATTTTATTATTGTTTTATATTTTTTATATTTTTGTTTATTTTTATCATAGATGGGCAAGGTAGGAGTAGCCAAAGGATTATGAACTTAAAAAAGGGTAATTATAGTTAGCGCGTTAGCGCGTACCTGTAATATACTTGGGTACCCCTAACACCTGTGCACCCCTACAGAAACACTGGGACACTTCTGTATTGTGCGGTTTTTTTAGAAGATGAATAATAAAAAAGTTCGTTGTCGGTGTTTTTTTTTGCTTTTTTCAAGATTAATACCCGGTGTGTAAAGAGCGTGTAAAGTTTTACTCTAACGTAAAAACATATACTTGTTTAATATTTTCGTCGGTCACACGATTCTGTGTCGTCTAATTTTTTTTAAATTTAGACAATTAAGTAAGTTTAAACCCACTTTTTTAAAATGACTTATTTCTAGATTACCTGGCAGTGTAGAGAGAATGAAGAATCTCAGGGCGAAAAGACTTATTTCGGTCTATCTTTTGTCGGTTAACAACTCCGGTTATGATTCCCCAAAAATTTGTTCCAGCAGAATGTACTACGACTCAAAGGCTAATTTGGCTTACCAGCAAACTTTTTTACACTCAATGCTGAGTTAGATATAGAAGTTGAAACTTTACACTCTAGTAGATGGTGTTAAAACGGGCTTTGTCTCGGATTTCTACGTCAACTTCTCTGGTTATAAGTCGAGACAAATTGAACAGATTAAAAAGTAAGTTCGTTATAATGGCTACACGTCGCAGTAAACCTCGTTACCTCAATATTGAGCTACTTATGGAGGTGTAAAGTTCAAAATCAGGAGTTTAACATGGGGGAAGAAACTTATTTGTTCCCTTTTTTGATGGGTTAATATCTCAAATATTTTACGGAACAGAAGTTATCCACACACACACACACACACACACACACACACACACACACACACACACACACACACACACACACAAACGTACTACGGTTCTAAGGCTACAAACTGGCTCAAACCGAATTTCTTTACACTCAATGGGGAGTTAGTTTCAGAGTTTTAAAATTTACAATGCGGTTGATAGTGGAATAATGCGTTTTGGCCCCTTTTTTGTTCGCCACTTTCTCCGTTTAGAAGTCGGGATATGTCGAATTCAATAAAAACAAATTAATTTCTAAGAGATACATATCAAAACAAATTGTGTTTATTAACACAAATATTAAGCTTTCCCGGGAAGTGTAAAGTCAAAAATCGGGATTGCCAAACGTGCTTCTGTCTTGCCAACTTCTCCGGTTATGATTCTGGAAATGATTTCAAAACTAAAAATGTACCAGGGTCAAACGTCATATATCAGTTGAGCGCGTTTGTTTACACTCTACAGTGATATAAAGTGGTTTACATCTAACGCTTATTTGTCTTCAAATCATTGTGGAGAGTTAATTTTTTCATTTATGTTGATCGTAGTATCAGACTTCTGAATCCGACTAAAATCTTTTCTACTCGGCGGCTGTTTAAAGTTTAAGCTGAAAAGTAATTTTTCTTCAGAGTATTGCAGACGGCTAAATTTTTTTAAAATGTTCTCCATGACGTCAAAATTACGAATCAGGTCTTAAAATCTTTTAATATCCACTGGTTGTTGGGATTCTTTGAAGCGAAATATGAACTAAGCGCATGTGTTATGCCATTCGGGTTGTTTTATTCGCTCTTTAAAACATACTTTTAGTGATTAACTTGTCATTATAATGTCTCTCCCGCCGTCCAACTAATTCCACCGATTTCACTAAGCGTCCGACTACCGAATGATCGTAATCCGTCCAAAAAGCAAAGAACGATGACAAACACAGTAAAACATCTGCATAGAAATTCAAGAAAAAACGACGCTTTTTTGGAGAAGCAACCAGAATTATTAACTAAAATGAACATTAAGCAAGATAATTTACATGTAATACCTAATAAATGGACAAATGCCTACTGAATGTACATAATTAAGAAAGTAACATAAAAAGCCAAGATTAGAAGAAAAATCAGTGTATCTTTAAGTTAATTTCACTAAATTCTGTTCTGGTTACACCCCCGAAGGGTCAGCCGGACAGGTACTCTCCGACGATATTGAGCTGATGGAACATTTTTTTGCATCATTTTGGGGTTTAAAGCTGTAAAAACGTCAAAATTTTTCCAGCGCTTCGCGCCATATTAGTACTTTTAAGTACTTTTTACTCAAAAAGCGCCCGAAATTGATAAATTTTTGCATTTTTTAGTGTTGAAAGTGATATAATGCAGTCAAAATGGACTAAAAAATGCTTTTAAAATGCGATATTACCACGAAAAAACGTTTTATATCCTATTTTGACCATTTCGATCAATAAAAGAGCAAAAAAATCGTGAATGTTAAATTTACTGTTTTGGATTTTTGGGATTTCACCCCCTGCCGACCCTGACCTTGTGCACCTATGGTTATCCCCCTACCGGGACTTTTAGAAGCACATCTCCCTTAAGCCATTTTGAATAAAAACCTTTTGCTCGAAACAAAAACGCGTCAAACATCGTCTAAAAGTATAATTTCGAGTACATGTACCCGTTTTTTATCAGTAGATTGTTCAATCCATTCATCCAGACACTTTTCATCCAATATTTCGTCTTCATTTGATGTTACTGGTCATTTCTTCGACTTTATCGTCATTTATTTTTATGCAAATTTTAACAAAATATTCATGAAGTTTACAACGAATTGAGTACGAAAATTTGGCATTGAATAACAAAATAATTGGCCATTTACTCCCCCTCCCCCTAAAGAAACTCTGGTTTACCTCCCTTCCAGAACTTTCAACCCTGTGCATGTATGCTCTTATCTCTAGAATCGAAAATTAAGTTAAAATCAGACATGTAACAGGGGGTATGGGTATCTCCTTACCCAAAGTTGATCGTTCCCTCCCTATCCCCCGAAGCCAGAAAATTTTTGACCTCCCCTCCCCGATTTTTGAAAAACTTTCATTTTTGGCCGTTTTAAAGGGTTTTTTTGGCCATTTTGCCCAAAAATTGTGAGTTATTTACCCTCCGCCTCCCCTAAAAAGGTCCTGATTTTCCCGCCCATGATTTTGAGGCGTTACATTTATGGTTAAAATTGTCGCGTCTTGTTGAATGACATTCCCCTTTTAAAGCCCTTTCGTTTATTTCGCGCGGTAATCACTCATTGGCTTATTTCCCTTTTTATCAATTGATTTGTAATTATTTAGGAACTGTAGTATTTATATTTTTCTTCAAATGATGCATGGCGGCCACCAGCGCTGCTTATGGAGTGATGGTTATTTCTTATTTATTTTTTATTCTATCTATTGATTTATTTATTTGTTATCTTATGTATTTCTTATTTCAACTCGTGAATCTCATTTGTTGTTGTAATCAAAGTGGTCATGCATGACATATATTTTTCTTCTAGGTACACTTGTGAAAAATGTCATTATTTATGATCTTTGTTTTATTAAAATGCCATATTTTGATCGAAATTTCTCAATTTTTCCGCCGCTTCGCGCCGGATAATGCCTATTAATAGGATTCATTTATTTTATAGGAGACCTGGAAGCTAAATTTTTGCGTCAGGAATAGGTTTTTATAGCAACAAACATTTTAATTACTCCTAAAACGATTTCTGGAGCATTAAAAGGGTTATTTTAGTTCACTTCAATTTCATCTTCAAGCTTGATCTTCAAAAATTTTCCACGCTTCGCGTCAAATGCTTCAGTTGTTCTAAATGCATAAACACAGGGAATCGAGCAGTAATTCTAGCCTCTGATTGTCCTTCTGCCTCAATTTCGCACATTTTTCGACGTTTCGCGCCGGATTTTTTCTGAAGTCGACGGAATTTAATTCTTTTTTTGCACAAAATTGTCGAGAATTCGAAATTTTTTCAAAAATATTGTAGAGAAAAGGATTTTGAATCAGAGTAGACAGTTTGCATTAGAATGCAAAAAACGCTACTTCGCACATGAAGAGCGAATGCTTGAACCCCTTTTCGGCTGTTTTAGGAAAGGATGGGTACCGCCCCCTCTTGCAAAAATCCTTGCTCCGTCAATGGCCTACATTAGCAGTTTGACTGCTTAAATGATCTAGTCTGCTGATGCTTTTAAGCACTTTTCCGAAGAAAACATAATCGTTCGTATGTTTACTTTTTACCTTAAGTTGTTTGTTTATCTTATAGTTTCAGGAAATTGAAAATTCTCAATTATAAAGTGTTTTTTTAACGTGAAACTGTTCAGTTTTGGAAAAAAACAATTTCAAACCTACATATATTCCCACGATCGGGCTCGTATCCAGAATCCGACCTATTGGGGGAATGGGGGCGCTGCCAAAGTAAATATATTAATATCAGTGATCGTACGGGGTCAGATTTTCACCCCCGATCGGGGTCGGGGATGAAAAACCCCGGTTTTCGGGGTCGGGGTCGGGGTTGAAGATTAACAATTAATATTGCATGATTACATATCAATTTGAAAAGGATAAAAACGATACCTTCACTTGTTTGTAGAGCATACTAATAAAGCTGGTTATGTTCAACATTTTATTTTCATTCCAAGTTCAAGCATGGTTTTAGCAATTTAGCATTACTTTCAATTTTAATCACTAATCGCTCTCGCTTTTTCGTATTCTTCCACACTTTTTTTATAACGCTTTTCTATGGCTCACTGATTGTAGAGGAGCCAATGGCGCGAAGCGCCGAAAATTTTCGAAATTTTTACTGTTTTCACGTAGAATTTACGCCTTTTTATTGACAAACAGTTCGGAAATCATAAGTGACGCAAAGCATCAAGAAATTCAGTCATATTTTACCGCCCTAAGACAATAATCGGCGGTGCTAAGCGCAGGAAAATTTTGACGTTTTTACTCTTTAAACTCAATTTATACCGCTTAAATCATACAGAACAGATAAACTAATTGCGGCGCGAAGCGCCGAAAATTTCTAAAAATTCCTAATCCTTTTACCTTTTCTGTCCTCCTTAAAATCTCTTTCAACATGTAGAACGAGATTGTACGGCTGGGGGTCTGGGGTGGCGCGCTCAAGCGCCACCAGCGAGCTCCAGAGCAGAACCCCCGAGAATTTTGTAAAAAAACACTCTTATTTTAAATTAGTAAAGTTAAAATTTTCGCAAATTGGCAAAATCTGGGTTCTGAATTAAGTCCAAAAAAACTTAAAATTGATGAACACCTACACTGCACAAAACTTCTGAGCTGAAATGCGTTTTTCGACCTCTGCTAAGTATGTAGCGCAGCAACGGGTCGCAACCAATAAGTCATTGAAAGATGCATCAATGAGAATTTTGTTCTTACCATTTTCAGGCCCATTTGTGGCCTTCTTATTAACTAGTTTAGAAAACAGAAAATGCGTAAAAACACAGGAAAATTTGGCCTTTCCTTTCATTTAGAATAGAATTATGTGTTTTTGTAAAGAAAGATAAACAAAGCAGAGAATAGATAAATCGGTACGCAAACATTTTCGCACTTTTACTATTATGTTCAACAAGCATGTGCAGTTTCATTCAATGAACTAATAGTGCATTAAATCACTAAAGTGCTGCGAAGTGCTGGATTATTTTAACAGATTCAAGCTTTTAAATTCATTGGATCTGTGTAACAATAAATAATAATGACTCGGCGCGAAGCGCCGGAAAATTTTGACGTTTGTGCCTTTTAAACTCAATGTTCTAGACACATTGCGCCAGAAAAATCAAAATAATTTCTGAAAAATTCCGGGGGGCATGTGCCTCCATTCCCCCGGCTACGCCTGTGTTTCCGCTGTAATTTCGGCGCACTTCATAATGGAAAATATGCGAACATGTATGTACGTCTTAACATCATGGCGACCAGGCGTACTTTTTATGAAATATCGCGAGTGTCGAGTTTAACATTAATTTTGCTGGTGAATGAATCGTCCTTGTTCCGAATTTATTTGATATTTATACAATTCTTCTATGTACCAACAAATAAAATGCTATATTTCACTCCCGAAAAAAGGTTCAACCTCGACTCGAAAAATCATGCCCCCGGTCGGGGTCGGGGTTTAGGCCGGGGTTTTTCGGGGTCGGGGTCCCCGTACGATCACTGATTAATATATCGGAAATTTCGTAGGTATAGCTAAAAAAACTGCATTTTCCTTCGTTATTCAACATGCTTTATCCGTGAAAATGATAAAATTCGAACTTCTCGAGAAAAAAATTTATTATTCTCTAAGGAGGCTGTGAAATGTTGTTTTTTAGTCTTGTTTTAGGCAAAACTATGGAAAATACTTCACATAAAGCGCTACGCGCCGAAAATTCGACGATTTTCTGTCAAACAGATGCACTTTTCTCATCTTTCCGCGCATTATCCCACCTGCCAAGAATTTTTAAAGGCCAAGGGGGCGGCCACCCTTGCCTTTAAATACGGCTCTGTCCACGAGCATGTGTGATCATTACTTTTCGCATTACGTAACACAAATGCTGTTTTTTATTTGGTCGCATTCAGCTGCTTCGTTGCACTGGCTTTTTCGAGACAACGCGTATGCCTTCAGCGCCCGCGATTCTTTGCCCGTCGTCGACGAACTCAACGCAGTGGCCGCTGCGTCCGCAGCCGCGGCGCATTCGCCCGACGCCTCAGCGGCCGACATTCTTTCTTCCAACGACCGCATATCGCCCGTCGAGCAACAACAGCGTTTCGGCCGCGATGACGGAAAGTTTGGCCAATTGCCAACATGCGATTTTGCGGCTAATTTCGCCGCAGCGCCGGAATCAGTCGCTTGCAATGACGTCACCACCGCTGTTGCGTACCCACGTCGAGCCTACGACAACGTCAATGTCATCCCGCAACGCAATAATGACGTCATCAATTTCGGGCCATTCGACAACAACGCCGCCGCCGGCGGTGTCTTCGCTCGGAGACGCGATGACGTCACTGATTTCGCGTCGTTCCTCGTCGCCGACAACCCTTCGTACGGCCGTTCTAACTACGCCAACGGTAACGTCGCCGTTTTCGACGACGGCGGCGAAATCGCCGCTGGCCCCAAGCCATCTGCCAGTGTTGATGACGTCAGATTCGGGTTCGGTCGAAGAGCCCTCGGATCAACAAGCGACTTCGTCGGCGACGACGCTGCGCCGGCATTCCATAGGTATTGTCTACCGTTTTTTATTATTGATTTTATTGGTTTATTTTTAATATTAATATTATCATTGATTAGGTACGACGCTGCCGCTGCGCCGTCAGCCGCCGGCAACGCCGCCGCCTCCGTTACTCGCGTCTCCGACGCAGCGTTCAAATGCATCGACACTGTGGCAGCCATGGGCACACAGGTAACATAGCTGTCGCGTCGTTAACGTAGAAGTGGTTGTGTTTACTCAATTTATTCATTAGATCTTTCATTTATGACTTGCATATGGTCATATGCAGGAATAAGTGGCGCGTTGTAATTAAATTACAGGAATCTGTATTTCTCTTTAATAATAAGATCTTGGCTAGAAATGGTTATCATATGTTCAAGTGCTAAGCCTAGCCGCACAAAAGGTAGTAAAATTGGTCATCATAGAATGTAATTATATAGATGTGTTCGTATTTCGAGTGCTATTAGTGATTTCATGACAAAATCTTCGATTATGCTATTACGTATTTCACGTTTTCATGAAGGATTATCGCAAAAGTTTCAGTTTTTAAGCAGAGAAAGAAGCGTCAGATTCGTAACAAAGTAGCGAACCGTATCTACGTAAAGTGCATGCTGAGGCGTGCTAAAGGCGTTAGGCATTCAGTGTAAGATTCAAGAACCACGAAATGCATAATAGAGAAATACGTAACGATTATGACATGTGCTTTTTGCTACTTAAGACCATACATGTACGTAGGTGTCTAGCTATATAGGTTCCCTCATCCATCAGAATGGGATAGGGGAAATTTTTAGTAAAAAATGATGCAAAGTGAAGGCAAAAAAATTGATGAAAATGCAGCATCTGCAAAACTCGATTTTTGTAAGATTCGGACTCTAGTTTTTCGAAAAACATGGAAGCAGAACATGCTGATTGGCTGATCACCAGACCGTCATACTAACCATTTTCTGCTTCTATGCTCAAGGAATCTTCGCAGACCGTTTGTAGCCTTCTAAAGTTCCGATTTCGGCATAAGATTCATTACCCAAAGTAAAAATACATATTATAAATTAAAATTTTTTTGCTTCTACTTAATAAAATGTATCTTCTGAGTTCTTTCTATGTAAATAAGTTAATTTTACGATAAATTAGTTATCTAGTAGTGAGGGGTACATCCTATTATTTCGAGCTGCCCCTTTTTTGAACGTTTTTGTATACATTGATCTATGCATGCTGTACATATAAGAATGGATTACTATTCCCTTTGGCATCAGGTCAGGTGCCGTGCCATCTCGGGGATATGGGGTAACCCCTACCTTAAGTTTTGGAAGGCATACCCTTCTCACGCCAAGTGCAATTTTAAGTACATATACTTATTTTTCGAGCAATAAACTCATTCAATTCATGCATCCAAACATTTTTTTAATTATTTGTATGAATTTGATGTTCGTCATTCCATTACCCTCATTGTTATTGTTTTCCATCAAATTATACAAAAACGTGAAAAGCCAAAGGTGTCTAATTAAGTACAAAAATTTGGCATTAAATAGGTAAAGAATTACCCATTTATCCCTCCCCAGGAAACTCGGATTGCCACAGTCCCAGAGCTTTTGACCGTGTGCAGTTTTGCCCCACCACCAAAATTTTGGATAGAGTTGAGTTAGTCTTTCCCGAGTTGCGTGTAGACAATGTCGTTCTTCTTAAGTAGTTCTATTTGTATTCAACGGAGAAAATTGATGTATTCCTCAATTTTTATGAAAAAAGTCTTTTTCGTTTTTAAATTAGGCACTATTTCAGTCGTTAATGAAAAATTAATAAGTTCGCTATTATTATGCGTTGACATGGCTAGCTATATAATGCGTTCCTCCCTCACGTGCTGATGTGTACACATATATGTAACGGTTCAAAATTTTGGGAGGGGTCTCCTGCCATTCTTAGGGGGGGGTAAGTGGCTTCAATTTTCGACTAAAAATTGCCTAAAATGGCCAAAAAAATTCAATTTTTTCCAATAAACGGGGGAATGAGTCAAAATTTTTCCAGCTTTGGGAGGACGGCCGACTTTGGGTGGGGATTCCCACTCTTACATGTATGGGTGTACAGAACTCGTAGGATTCAGTCTCAAGTAAGGTTAATTAGCCAGCTTTATTTTAAAATAACAATTATTAATTACATTTTTCTAGCCTTCTGCGAACGGAAATGTGTACCCCTCTATGCCTGATGCCGATTTTCTATCCACCAAAAACATGAACGACAAGTTAGACGACTTGGCGACTTTAGCACCATTCGTCGACACAGGCGAACTGGTTAGTTTAGATTTTGCCGCTGGTGACCTAAATATCCCTCTGGATTATGGCGACTTGTAAGTTTTACATGTTCTTTTTATCCTTTGTTCAAATTGTATCCTATTCGTCGATTTTGAACTGATTCCGGACTCATATTATGTTTTATTTTACGTACCTAAGGAATCTGATATGACGAATCCTACGTCATTTTCTTCAATATTCTCCATTTTTCTGTACCTGAGTAATTTTCAGAAATTTTCTGTTCTACTGATTGACGTCATCACCAAGTTCGCGTAAATGTTGCAACGGAAGATTTTCCGCATCCCTATTTCTTTCTTGGCCAAAATTAATGTAATAGGGATGACGCGAATCCGTTTGCAGTGCGTGATTCAATTTAGTTCGTTATTTTTCAAACAGTCTGGTTAATTGAATATCATTGTTAAATGTGGATTGTGGGCAGAGTAAAATATAGTCATAGAATCGAGAAGAACTCTCCTCTGTAAAATATTAAAAGATTAATTGCGATCGTTTTTATGATTGTGTCATCATCGTCTGTCTCTATTTACTATTATTTATATTTATTTTCATTCATTATTTATCACTATTCATAATTATCATCATCATTAGTTTTATATGTATTAATCGAATCTTCAAGCGCTGATTAACTATTTGCACAGATTTCACATGCTATCATATGATTTGCTTAGCGCATTAATGCATTAACTTGCTATCACCACCGGTTCTGTTATGTTGGCTAGTGGTTCAGTCCCTTGCACGGCCATAATACCAGAGGCCCGGAAAGCCTAGATTTAGCTTTACGTTCTCGAATCAGGTTTTCTAATTACCAGCGTATACTGTAGCTCCTGGTGACTAGCATCAATCAATATAGCATTTACCGGCAAAAAACTTTCTCAAATCGTAAAGTTTTACGACGGCAAATGCTTCACAATCTGAATTGAATTTTTACTGTTTAAAAGTGCCTTTCTCACGCCTTCATTTTACATTTCGTAAAATTTTTTCGTTGTAGTGATTATTATCTGTTTCCCCCGGGTACCCCGGCAGAAACGGGTATGTGGGAAGATCTTTTCGACGACATGTATTGCGACCCGGTGTATTTGTCCCCTCGGAAGACGAAGCGGAGCGAGAGGAGTGGCTTTGAAAATTTCAGGCCTAAAACACCTATTAATTGTGTAAAAGAGGCTGATCCACTTTTGATAAAGTAATCGAAATTACGTGTGGCTTTAGAGTAGATTAGTTTCAATGATGTGTTTCAGTTTCACTTTTACGGTCTAATAACGTGAAATATTGACATATGGTAAAAAAATCATGACATGATTACTACTTGACAATTCTAGAATTTATTCTCGCCTAAACTTATCAGTCAGACGTACATATGATTTAATACGTAATTCTTGAATCACTTCTGTTTATTAGCTGATTTGATTCACTCCAGCTGTTTGGCTATTTTTTTAGTAATGATGTTTTTTAAGCTGTTCGCTGATGAGTACCAAGACTGGGAGTCGGCTTAGTACATTCAACTTACAATCATTGTGAATAACAACTAGTACATATAACTTTATCGGGAATAAATTGACTCTGTAATATTAAAATTTTTGGTTGGAATTAATTCAATTCAATTCACTATTCTTAGGAAGCAGAGCATACAGGTAACGGCTTGAAATTTTGGATGGGGTTACCAGGCCAATTTTTTGGAAGGGGGATGACTGACCTTCGATTTTTTGGCCAAAAACGGCCAGAAAATATGTACAAACTGGCAAGAAATTTCGATTTTTTTCCGAAAATGGGGAGATCAACAATTTTCTGGCGTTGGGGGGGACGTCCGACTTTGGGAGGGGGATCCACCATCCCTCTGTTACATGTATGAAGCAGAGATACGATGTTATACCTTTTTTGCACAAATGAAGCTTTGCCTAGGATCATACATGTAACATCTCGAAAGTTTGGGAGGGTGCCCCTGACCAATTTTAGAGGGGGGTTAAATGACCTCTAATTTCTGGCCAAAAACGGCTAACAACATCACCTAAAACGGCCGAAAAATTCATTTTCTTCCTAAAAATCGGGGGTGGGGGGTCAAAAATTTTCTGGCTTTGGGGGAACATTGTGACGACCAGCTTTGGGTAAGGATCCACTGTCCCCCCTGTTACATGTCTGCCTAGGATATGGTTGCTTGAAACACTCTTAATTTACATGTGCGGATTTGGAGAGGGTGGGGAACTCCCTGTCGTCCAAAATGTCCCAATGAAGATTAGATGTGTATTTTCTTGATGATTTTAGCCATTTTTATTTGATTTTTTGAATTCTCCTGGCGCTGTAGCGCCGGGTAGTACTCAATAATGTCATTTACTGATTCTCTTGGCGCTCTAAAAACCTTATTTTTACGTTAGAAGATTACTTTATGTACAAAACAATGATCCTTTTATTATTAGAATTATTTTTTCAGCGCTGTGTGCCGAGTTTGCACTAATTTTGCGCGTCATTCTTACACAACTTTCAAAATTTCTTTTTAAATTTTTGGATCGCAAATGATTTTGTCTATCAAAAGGTGGCAAAAATGGCTCTTTTAGCGCAATGCACGCAATTTCTCGGACAGTTTTTGACACTATCATGAAATTTGGGATTACGCCCCCAGTCAGAAAATCCTGTACCTGCTAGTTAATTTATTGCTACTTTTTTCATGCACCGATGCTATAAATCTTTTGTCTAACTTGTCCTAAATGCACTTATATTGAGTTCTTAATCAAAATGCTGACAAAAATTTTTCGCTTAGAAAAGGTAAGAACCTAAAAATCACTTGAAAAGTTACTAACGTGCCTTTTCTAGGTGCATTAAGTCCTAGATTTCGAATAAATGTGGGATTGGCTGATTTTAACCAGAGAACTTTTTTCTCTGTTCAGCAGTTGCTCGCTCTTTTTTACATGTAAGCAGCAAGGAGGAGACGATTAATTAATTCTCCATTCGGCTTTAGCGCTCGGATTCCCTAAATTTATCGTACAACTGATTAGGCCTTGAAAAGTTCACTAGAAAATAGCTCGTTCCTTCTAAGCCTTGAATAAAAGTGACTTTGCAATTTATTATTAAAATTTAATTGAATTATTGTCAATTGCCATTAATAACGAGCAAAAATTGATAACGAGCAAAAACAAGGCCCTGATTTTGAGCTGGCTAATGATTGCTTCGGATACCTGTGAAATCTCAGCGGATGCTGGGATTCGACGAAGAGAGGCAGACACTATCGATTGATACATTGCTCTAGTCACACTACACATGGTCTTGGGATGTTTAGCAAAAAGTTTCAACACCCCTTTCAGGCAAAAAATTATTCACTTTCGTTGATTCGTCAAATTTAAAAAAATTCGGCTAAAAAATAATTCAATTTTCGTTGGCACATTTTTCGAACTTTCAACCTCTCCCATACCGATCTTGCCTTACGGGTCTGTCTGCAACTGGGAAATCGTTCCGGAAAACCTATTAGAAACTGTATTTTTCGAAGTTTTCCAACATACATACTCCGATTAATGAGATGACAAAGTTCGAGCTTAATAAAAAATATTCTGCATCGTTTTGTGTACTCCGTAATTATTAATTAATGTCAGCAAGGCGCGGAACACCGAAATCGTTTACACGTAGGAATTTAAAGCGTCATCATTATGAATGTTGAAAAATTACTCCTAAATTTTCAAATTCAAAAATTTACTGAATTAATCGTTATTTGAGCTTTGAAATTTAAATTTAAACTTTATACGATCGTGTACAATTGAAGGTGTACATGCCTTTTTTCCTTGAAACGTTGTAAAAAGAATTGTTTTTCATTATAATTGAAGCAAAATTCTGGAGAATGTTTACATAAATTCTTTTAAGAAAATTTTTTTTTCATTTTTCATTTTTTTATCATTTTTCCTTTATTTTTATGATTTTTCTTGAAAAATGTCATTTTTCAGGCTTTATTTTTCTATCATTTTTTCTCTTATTTTTTCTCATTTTCCTTTTTTCATTTTCTCTCACCATAGGTACATGATTTTATGGGTTTACCCCATGCAAAAAAATTTTTGACCTCCAGAATTTTTAGATTTTTCAAAAAATCGTATCTTCTTCTAGGCGTGCTCGGCGATCTTTTAGTCCAAAAGTGTCTTTCGGCTCTTTGCGCAAAACAGTAATTTTTACTAATTTTTTGTTGCATTTCATTCGATTTTTCTTCAAAATTTTTATGCATTTGTTGCCTGCCTAGAAGGAATGTGCATCGTCAGAAACGTCAAACAATCGACGCGTATCCATCGTTTCTCAACTTAAACAGATACTAAAGAATTTTTTCGGACCCTTGCCTTCGACATTTCCTTGCTGCGCATGTATTCTTTCTCACCAAAACAAAATTCTAAGCATATGTACTTATTTGATGCGCAGTAAACTGACTGACTGATTGCTCGAGTCATCTAATTAGACGTGTATTTAATGCACAACAGATAGTGCTCATTCATCTGTCCTTACTGTCTGCTATTTTGGTGCAAATAACCGTTTAGCGCCATAAGAAATAAATACAACAAATTCATATTATTCCTAATATACATTTCTGTACGCTTTTCTTGATTATGTATTACCGATTATAAGGGTAGAAAACGATGAGAAAACCTGAAACCACCAATTTCTAAAAATTTATGTTTTAACGCAACTTTTAGTTTTCATAGATTAAACCATAAACGCGAATCCCTTCAATTTTCTAAAAGTATTTCTATCGAAGAGCGGTTGTCAGATGTTTCAGGCTATATTAATTTTGACAACTAATACAATGTGAAAGTCGAAAAGTTTGACATGAGAGATTTATGTGTCTATCAATCCTCGAGAAAGCTCAGTATCCTCCCGAAACATTGGACTCTGTGCATAATTGCTCAGGAATTTTCGTTTTACTCCCACAATCATAGCTTCCTTATCGACTTGTATCATGGTTGAATATGCTACAGTACAGAATGTGATTGACACAGATGCACATGCCCAGAGTTCCAAATGCTGCCGTTCGAGAACACCAGACTACGTATCAATCAGCGCGGGCTGGAGGCAGTGTTTTTTTGTACATGGTCCGTTTGTGCATGTACAAAGATGGTTCCTAAAAGTCTTTGTACTTTTCGTACACACAAGTTTTTTGGGTACTGTAATATGGTACAGTAGCGATTTTAGTGTGGCAAAAACAGAGTTGTTCGACGTTTGGTTACGTATTTTAGCAATTTATAGGTTTCTGAGGGCAAAAATCAGTAATAATCATCTCAAAACGGCGCGAAGCGCCAAAAGATTTGGCATTTTTGCTTTCGAAATGCAATTCCTGAAATTATAAAGATATATAGAACACACAATTGCTCATGTCGGCGCGGAGCGCCGAGAATTTTGCGAATTTCGAACCTTTTTTGCAGTTTTTGTCTTCCAAAAAATCTTTGTACATGTACAAAGACGGTCCCCAAAAGTCTATGTACATCGCAAAAATCTTTGCCACCGCACCCCTCATGTACGTACTTAAGTAAAACTTAACATCCATTAAATGCTGAGCATTTTTAGGAACAGAATGAAATGTGATCCTGATGCGAAATTTGTAGTTGTCATTTCAGCAATGTAGTATATGTGACGAACATAGACGTGCTTAGAAGTTTATGGCTCGCGTGTGGGTTGGATTTCCGAAATTCGTGGCCATTAGATAATTCAATGTCCCTGTTTTTTCGTGATTCAATCAAAGAAAACGATAGAGATTACGTGTAATTAAGACGCATGTATGCAGTGAATTGGGCAATATTTTTTATCCTTTTCACTGCTATTCTGGCTTGTGGACGATTAAACGTAGAAAATTATTGATCAGCAAAGCTGTGAAAACTCGCCTCTTTTAATTTAGCTCAATTTTTGGCGTTTAATGCTTGACCACCAAAAATTCATTGACTCGGTACAAAATCATGAACTTATTTTATTATAACGATTGTTTTCGAAATTAATATTATGCTTTCAGCAAAGACTTAAGTGCAGCTATGTTCACGCCCGGCAAGAAGGCAAACACGGCTTGTTTTTCAAGCCAAGTCCAATATCAGAATCAAGATATTACTGCCAACTATTGCATGCCGATACCTTCGTATTTTTTCCCACCCACCGAATGCGATGCGTTGCAGTACAGATACCCCGATTGTGAATTGAGCACGTGCGACAGCGGACAAGATTACGACGAAATATGCCCTTCGTTTTACTCGATCAACGCGGAAACGTGCCCCGTCTCTGCCGTGATTCCGTTCGCTGATCATTCAGCCAATCAGAAAAGCGATCCGGCAAAATTCGTGTCGACCTCACTTGCAAATCAACAGCAGCAAATGAGTTATAATAACCAGCAGTTACATAACAACCAACAGGTTTGCAATAACATGCGTTGATATGTAATTGAAGTAAATTCTTAAAAATAATTTCAATAAAATCATAAATTAAAAATACCTAATAATAACTGCAATCATGGACTCTGTGGCAGAATGGGTTGCGCTCGTATTTGCTGATGCAATAAGTTTATTTAAATGAACTCACGTTCTAATTATACAGCTATTGCGAGTGAGTGGTCACCATTCAATTTGCTGTTTGCAACCAGTCAGTTGAACATTAATTTTTTGCATTTCGACTACCGTCAGATCCTTGTCCAGGATTTTTGTTTGGGGGGCGAAACTTTTGAGGTCCTATATTCCAATAACCATTAGCAGATGAGCAGAAATAAATTCATTTTTGAACGTATCTTAGCGAGCTCTGTGAAATGGTGAAGAAAAATTTCAAAAACTTTCCACGTTATTCCGTACACGTGTCAAATAAATCTCACGTTTAAATTATAACTGATTTCTTATAATTCAATCGAAGAATAATTGCATAGCTTCTGTCTTTGTATTTAATCTTTGTGCTTTACAGAGAAAAACAATACATAAAATGAATCGATGCGAAACCCCGAAAAAAGGTTGACATCTTCTACTTGTCTAGCTCAAATTTAAGGGGTTTCGAACGATCTGGGAATGCTCTCTATAATCATAACTTAAATTTGAGCTGTTTTGAGTGGGCTAGCAGCAGGTAGAGATTTTAGTGTGGTAAAACAGGGTTTTTCGACCTTTAATAGTGCATTTTAGCTAATTTCTGGGTTTCTGACGCCAAAAATCACTAAAAATTATCTCAAAACGGCGCCGAAAAATATCACATTTTCCCATTCTGAATGCAAATTCTGCCATTATGAAGATACATATATAGGACAGACAATTACTCATTTCGGCACTAAGCGCCGAAAATTTTTGGGAATTTCACGCCTTTTTACAGTTTCCGTCTTCCCAAAAATCTTTGTACATGTATATACAAAGACGGTCCCGTAAAGTCTTTGTACATCGGGAAAAATACCTGCCGAATACAAAAAAACCGTGGCTAGAAGACAAAAACTATACCTGAACAATGAATTTGGTACTAAGCGCCGGAAAAATTGACATGCTCTTCATGCCTAACTCAGATTTGAGCGGTTTAGAAGACAAAGCTATACATCAACGGTAAATTCTGTGCGAGGCGCTGGAAAATTTTGAGTTTACCACATAGGCGTAGCCAGGGGGGCATTGGGGGCACATGCCCCCTGCCCCGGAATTTTTCAGAAATATTGTTGATTTTTCTTTTGCAATAATGTGTGTCCAGAAAACTGCGTTCAAAAAGGCAAAAACGTCAAAATTTTCCGGCGCTTCGCGCCGAGTCATTATTATTTATTGTTATATAGATCCAATGAATTTAAAAGCTTGAATCAGCTAAAATAATCCAGCACTTCACATCCCTTCAGTAATTTAATGCACTATTTGTCCGTTGAATGAAACTGCGCATGCTTGTTGAGCATAATAGTAAAAGTGCGGAAATGATTGTGTACCAGTTTGTCTATTCTTTGCTTTGTTTGTCTTTCTTTACAAGAACACATAATCCTATTTTAAATGAAAGGAATGGCCAAATTTTCTCATCTTTCTGTGCATTTCCTGTTTTCTGAACTGCATCTTGTCAATAAGAAGGCCACAAATGGGCCTGAAAACGGTAAGAACAAAATTTTCAGTGCTGCATTTTTCTATATCTTATTGGCAGCGACCCGTTGCTGCGCTATGCAATTAGCAGAGGTCGAAAAACGCATTTCAGCTCAGATGTTTTGTGCAATGTAGGAGTTCGTCAATTTTAATTGTTTTTGGGCTTGATTCAGAATCGAGATTTGGCCGATTTTGTGAAAATTTTAACGTTACCATTTAACATTAACATGTTTTTTTACAAAATTTTCCGGGACTCTGCCCGGACCCCGCTGGGAACGCTTGAGCGCACCACCCCAGACCTCCCGCAGCCGTAAAATCTCGTTGTACATACATGTGCAACGAGATTTTAGGGAGAACAAGCGAGGTAAAAGGCTTAGGAATTTCTAAAAATTTCCGGCGTTTCGCGCCGGCATTAATTTATCTTTTTTGTATGATTTAAGCGGTATAAATTGAGTTTAAAGTGCAAAAACGTCAAAAATTTTCCGGCGCGCCGCCAGTTACTGTTCTTTCTTTTTGCTCCAGCATGGCGTTTAAAAGCCTGAATCACTCAAAATATATTCAGACAAACGTAGTAATTCGCAGTTTTCTTGTTAGAAGCTTGAGCTGTCAAAATTGTTTGGTACGAATTTAATAGTTTTCTGCTCTGTCAGACTATTAGTATTTATAGAGCTACAAAATGTTAAGGGCGGTAAAACATGACTAAATTTCTTGGCACTTTGCGCCACTTATGTATGATTTCCGAAGTTTTTGTCAATAGAAAGGCCGTAAATTCTACATGAAAACAGTAGAAATTCAAAGAATTTTCGGCTTTTCACGCCGCTTTACACTTTTTGTATTTTTGATCGTCAGAAACCCATAAATTAGCTAGGCTACACTACTGAAGGTCGAAAAACTCAGTTTTACTATACATAACGTTACTGGCATTCAATGCAAAAGTAGTCTTAAAAATTTTTGTTTATGTCCCCCCCCCCCCGAACCAAAATCCTGGCCACGCCTCTGGTTTACTAGCTCAAAAACACTCTAAAAAACTGTTTTAGCGGTGTCCTAGACGCACTTCACAATTTTTTCATTTCTCCGTCTAAGTAACCCTTGATAAGAACAAAATTCATTTCTGGGGGGCCGACTCCCCCCCTCCCAGAATTCGGGCCAGACTGCAATACTTCAGGATCTTGCTAAATGAATGCCTTGATTAATTCCATAACATTTTCTTCAAGGAGAATGCAGAAAGTACAGAAAACTACGTCAATGATGCCTCTTCTCCGCGCTCATTCGTCGCTTGTAAAAAAGAAGCGACGTCGGACTTGCCGCCAGACCCCGCCTTGTCGCTGCTTCTCTCGTCGCCGCCCGTCTCGGATCATTATCTCTCGCCGCCCTATCAATTGGACGATTTGGACATCAAGTTGAATGCTGCCGACATAAGCGCCGCCGCCGCTGAACTTTTCGACGGCAACATCGATCTCGAGTCGTTTTTGTGTGACGCGAAGACGCCGCCGAGCAAGGATTGTTTTTCGTTGGCCGATTTTTCCAGCGGCGGCGATTCGGCGGCTAAGCGTTCGTCGTTCGAAGACGCCGCGGCGGTCGAAAATCTGCGCCGCGCGTTATTTCTCGACGACGTCGTCGCCGTTGGCGTCGACGACAGTGCTGCCGTCGACGAATTTTTCGCCAATGTTAAATCGTCGGCGGCCGCGTCGCCCACTCCGCCGCCGTCCGTCTGCGATCCGTCACCGTTTTCGTCGACGCCGGCGTCACCGTCGACGGCGACGGCGTCGAATCCTTCGAAAACGTCGCCGCCGCCGTTAACGCTGTCGTCGCCGCCGGCCGTCATCGTCGAAGCGGCGCCGGAAATCGGCTCGTTTTTGACCGTCAACGACAACGGCGCTAGTAACAACGGCGCTGTATCGTCGATTAGCGAACCGCCTTTAGCTTACATGTATATTCATTATTTTTTATCGATTTTTTTTAGTGTTTTCGATTTTTTTATCCGTCAGTTTTATTTGATTTTGATCTTGTTATACTCGTGATTCCAAAATTTTTGTAGGTAATCGTGCTTTGATTTTCACATTTCAGTCAGACGTATTTAACTGGACGCTTAAATTTTCCGATTTTTGATTCAGGTTTTGTTTGTTTACGTTAAAATTTTGATTTACTTCGTCCACATAAGAAATCTGATTTTTTTACTATGCGATTAATAATTAAATCTTATCTTTTTCTTTTGTTCTATTTAATCTTAGCTACTTAACTTCGCTTCATTTAAATGTACGAATTCTTTGGCACTTATGCACCTTATTCATACCTACCATGCATAAGTTACGTTGTATCTTATTCCACTTTACGTTTCCACATTAATATCCACAAGTTTTAATACGTTTGTAATTCGATCGTCTAACATCCATATCCTATAATTTTTGATTCGGTTAATGAGATTTTTGTGGTAGAGTAACTTTTTTTCAATTTCGAAATTGATTCTTTGTCCTAGCCGATTTCAGCCCTGCCTTTCCTTTAATTAATACCTTTTACGTGCCCGTATACTCACATGTAACGGGGGTGAGGGATCCCCTCCTAACGTTGGTCGTCGTCCCTTGAAGCCAGAAAATTTTTGACCCCCCCTATTTTTGGAAAACAGTAAATTTTTTGACTGTTTTTAAGTGTTTTTTGGCCGTCCTTTGGCCAAAAATAGGAGGCTATCCACCCTCCCGCTTTCAAAATAACCGGGAACCCTCATCCGAAATTTCGAGGCTTTACATGCGGACGTGTAACGGATCGAAATCTTGGGTGTGGTCCCCGGCCATTTTCATTGGGGAGGGGGAGGGGGTAAAGACCTCCAATTTTTGGCTAAAAACGGCTAAAAAATTAGATTTGTTTCAAAAATCGGGGAGGAGGTCGAAAATTCCTTGGCTTTGGGGGAATGGGGAGGGCGGTCGACTTTACGCGTAACTTACGTGTAACTTATATAACTAACTTACGTGTACGAAACGGCCCGCTCAAAAAAAGATAAATGTTTTCAATTATCGAATTCGTCGTTTATTCGCGCGTGATTTTATGCATTGTGTTTAGAACGGCTCCAGCAGCATCAATCGACAGCGACTTGACGACAGCGCTTCGGCCGGCGGTCAGCGACGCCGGCCACGCGTACGCCCGCAATAAAGCGGCGTCGTCGGCGTTGCCGTCCTGGCCGCTCGATTTCGGCCGTCAACAGTCGTCTTCGTTGGCCTTTAAACGCGGTCGGTCTGAATTTGAGGCGAACGGCTTCGCGGTGTCTTCTAATTGTGCACCTAGCGATCTCAGCTGCGCTGCTGCCATATCGATCGATGAAAACCATCGAGTTCGTATTTTAAGTCCTACTTATTATAATCACGGATTCCGTACATGTAAGGGCTCGAAATTCGGAGGAGCCCTCCGCCACTTTTTTAGGAGGGGGCAGCCGAAAATCGCAAAAAGCGCCTAAAATGGCGAAAAAAGGTAAAGTTTTCGTCAAGAATTTGGTTGGGGGTCAAAAATTTCTTCCTTTTCAGACAGATGGGGCGACTTTAGGTTGGGTTTCCCCTGAACCGCTCCCCCCGTTACATGTTTGGTAAATGCTGTCTAATGTTACGAAATTTCTAAGAAAATTTTTGTAACTATGCAAGGTAGAATCGCATCGCAACACGATCGACTCTAAATCGTCAATGTTTCATTCGTCTGTAATCATTTCATCTCTCTTATCGGTATTGCGTAAATTGTAACGTTCAGCTATTTATATAAATTGCTGAAGTTTCTAAAACCTCTGGATACTATGTACTAATTTTAAATGAAGAAAAGCTTTTTTCGGTAGTCTGGACCCAATCCTTGCACAAATTATACTCTTAGAATTTGCGAAGCAAAGTGCGATGCTTTAATAAAATAATGACTGCACAAGACCTCGCTAAAACCTGCTATTAATAAATTATTTTTGCTCGAAGAGACGACTCTTAGTCGATATTTATACACTTTGAAGAAAGAAACATCTCAACTGGCTTAAACTCGGTCTAATTTTTTTCTTAGCAAATGTGCGATATTGAGACAAAATAGTCCTCAGAGCTGTGAACACTCTAAATTCGAAACTCTGCCTTCAGTGTCATCTTGATGCTTTCATTGAAAACCATTATTTAATAAGCTTTATGAGGTACTCAAACAAATTTTGACTTTCATAACTTGAATTTGTACGATACTGAGCTCAATCTGGGCGGAATTTGACGTTTCGTGTGTAAGTTGGAGCGCACGCTTCATTTTACACTGCAGTATCAAGTATAGTTACAGTAAGACAATGACAATGAAATCTTAACACAAGGTTCACAAGATAAACCTCATCATTTGTGGAAAGTTTTAATGACTTTACCTACGTTGTAATAAAGTTGCAGAAAAAATAGGGATGTGTCTTTTTTCTGGACACCCTGTATTTTGACGTGTGTGTCGTACACGTTATTTCGCCGAAAATTCGTTGAGCTTTTCTTGAAGTGCTTAATACTTATGAATGCGGTGCAGGTGAGAACTTCCGTCGAGTCATCGTCCGATTGGACGTCAGCCAATCACAGCCAATCGTCGGCGCTTCTAGAGGAAAAATACGTTGATTCTGGTCAAAAGTCGGTCAAAAGCGAAGACGCCGGCTGTTCCGCTGCTCCCGACGCATTCTACGTTACGGCCGATCAATTTTTGATGAATTATAGACGGTCAGTGAAGGAACATCAATGTTTGCCGTCGACGATCGATAATTTGGCCGAGTCGTCGTCGTTCGCCGATGGCAAAGGTTGATAATTCAACTCATTCTTGCACAAAGGGAGGGGTGCGAGGTGGTATTACCCCCACCGAAGGAGTCAAAAGCTAGTTACTGTCGAGCGAATTTTAGCCGAAAATTGTGTATTTTCAAGCGATTTTCACGTTAAAATAGCCAGAAACTCAAATTTTTGCAGTAAAAATCCCGGATTTTCCCCTTCTCTGACCCCAAGATCTCAATTTTACCCCTCCCTAGCCAATCTGACCTTGTGCATCTACATATGACTTGACTCAAATCAACCATACGTTTCAAGGAGGTTTTGACCAGACATGCACCTTGGGGTTCGGGGTTTAGACCATACGTTTTCTCGGTAGAGTTTGACCCCCAGAATGGCAACTGACCCCCGCAAAATGGATGCGACCCCCTAGAATTGTCGATTTTTTCGTAAAAGTCGGTAAAACTTGCAAAAGTGTGCCTTTTTAAGCGTCTTTAGTCAATTTTTGGCTCAAAACTCAAATTTTCGGCGCTTCGCGCCATATTCACATTTTTTCACTATATTCTGTTCAATCTACTCAATTGTTTAAACTTTTTTTAAAATTATTTCATGTTTATATGTCGTAGAAAGAACGAGCATTGTCTGAAATGTCAAAAACCAGTATTTTGGACGTGTACCCTTCGTTTTTTAGCCCAAAAAGGCACTTTTAAAAAAAATTTTGTGTCTGACTTTTCTCCCAGAATCCCTATGCTGTACATGTATGGTCTAGACTCCCAGAATGAAAAATAGGATGAGGCAAAATTGAGGCTAAAAATCTATGAAAATGAATAATTTTCCTATAAAATGTTAGAAATTGACCAGAATTTATAGATTAACATTGTTTTAACGTCATTTTAGCATTCATATTGGTTTTTATCGTTATTTTGGATCTTAAAGGCTCAATGCTTGGCCACCCAATCAACCATGCTGTGCATCTATTGTTTTGACATTTACAATAGCTACTTAGCAAAAGTTTGACCCTTCGCAAAATTTTGGTTTTTTGGAGAAAAAAACTTGTGAAATGTGACGTTCTAAGATTCTCTAGCGATTTTTTTAGCTCTACACAAGTATCACTTTTTGGACTTCGCGCCCAACAGTAATTTTTTTGCTTTATCTCATTGAGTTTTCTCAAACGTTCTATAAAAAATTTGTTACTTTGAGAAAATAAATCTATTGATGACACATCTACTTCTTTATAAATAATAAACCACTAAAAAGCCTGTATATTATCTATAAAATGAATTTTATAGATTAAAATGATTTCTCAAATCAAATTATTTTAAAACTTTCAGTAAAATCCTTTGATCCTTTCGTACTAAAATAATTATGTCAATATAAGATCTACTATTAATTTGAACGAATTCAATTTCAAAACTATTTATCATAGGATTTTTTTAATACAAAAAAATATAATTCTCAAGTTATAAACATGCTATTCTATTACTCAAATAATAGATTAAAGTCCACATAAATTGGTATTAAACGATGAAAATTACCACATAACTCTCTACATTGTCCAATATAAATTCCTGGTTTTAAATTATTTATTATAAAGAAATTAATGCGTCCCGGACAAGCATCTATTTTTACTCCCAAACTACATAGGTAATGGTCAATGAATTGATCAGGGAAGTATCGAATAATGCTTTCAAGATTTTGCCGGACTGTTCTTTGCAAAGTCCTTTTAATATTTAATATATTGCGTTCTAATATTGTTTTTTGTGTTTGCTGGATAGCGTGTAATCGTGCGCTGTTATAGCCAGACGCGTACAGACACCTAATTTTAAATAAATTGCGTTCGTATATTAGTCAGCCTCAATATCTTTTCTCAAGCGTCTTTTTGGACCTAAAAACGATAGATGCGCGTCAACAGCGCAAGGTTTTGATGTTTCTAACATGGCCATTTTTCTAAAGCTTGAAAATAATTCAAATTCTGAACAACCAGGGGCGGATTTAGGGGCGGGGTGGGGGGGCGGCCGCCCCTCCTCCCTATTGGCCCAAAATAGTGCGCAAAACTAAGGATTTTTGAGCGATTTTCGGGTTAAAACAGCTAATTTTTCCGCCCAAGTCAGGGTTCCGCGCCCCCATAGGGGTACCGCCCCAACTTAGGATAATCCTGGATCCGCCACTGTGAACAACTGCAGCAAATCGAACGATATGTGTACACATCTACGATCATTGGCGTAGCTAGCCTTTTGATTTTGAGGGGACGTAAATTTTGAAGTTGGATATCTCAGAAATTACTTATGGATAGGCAAAAATAATGGCGTTTTTGAACTTTTCTCGACGAGATCTGCACATTGTAGAAGAAAAAATTTTAAAAGATCAAATGTGATTTCGGTTATATCAAACAAATGTTTGTTGTATATTAAAAAATAAGGCGCGAAGCGCCAAAAATTTTGGGCTTATTAGCTCAAAAAGTGTGCTAAAATCTATTATAGCTGTCTTTCACATAAGCTTTAAGAATTTCCAATCTTTTTACTTCGAGGTACCCTTTAAAAAATATTTATACTTCAAAAATTTTGGTTTACTAGTCCCCCTACAGTTACGCCACTGTCTATGATCAAAAAATAGCGAAATTCATACTTTTGACTCGAAATCGTTAAAAACGCTTGAAATGACACCTTTTATTAGATTTTTTCCAAATGCCGCGGGTAGGCAAAATTTAGCAGAATTCAGAAGCCATTCTGAGGGGTTAATCCCTCATTGTCACATAGGTGTAATGTAACACGTGTGCTAATTTGTATTCAGGTGCTCCCGCCATGTTTACCGATTCGTATCGCTTGCCGAAACGGAAGCGTCCGACAGTTGCGCAAAATATCGACAACGCAATGCGAGTCCGTGAAAGCGACGCCGGTATCGCCGCCGCGTTGAGCGCCGGCCTTTCCGTCCTACCGTCGTCAAAATTTTCTTCGACGTCGTCGTTGATCAAGGCGGCCAACAATTCGGCCGTCGTCGATCTTTTGACGTCCGGCATTTCGTCCTATCCGTCGTCGACCAATCAACGTTGCAACGGCGCCGGAACCCGGCAAAGGACCGTTCCGGCCGGCATCAAAGCGTCGACGCGACCGGTCGGCGGCAGCGGACCGGCGACTAATTACGTCGCCGGTGGCAATGGATTCGGCGTTAACGAATCGTTCAACGGTTCCGGTGGCAGTTACGCGTCCGCCAATCGCGTTTCCGGCACCGTTTTGGGTCTGAACGCGCGCGCCGCGTCGTCGTCGGCCCGACAACGCGTCGGAAACGCGTCAACCGGTAGAGTCGGCCTTAGTAATCAAAGTCACTACAGTAATTATCAGCCGGACAGGGTATTGTTCAAGACGAATGGCATAACGGCTCACGCGGCCAATAAGCAATGGTTCGTCGACCACCGTCTGACGTCGTCGTCCGATTTAAGAGAACCGGCGCCGCCGCACCGTTCCGGCGCCGTCAGATCAAACGCGACGGAATCGCTGCTCAGAAACGTCGCCGCGTTTCGCTCATCGGTCGCGTCGCAGCCGGCGCCGTCATCCTACCGATCCGCTTCGTCGACGATGTACGAAAACGCCGCTCATTATCGTGGCAGCGGCGCGACCGGCGTTGCCGCCGCCTTTCGTTCGTCGGCCGCCGGCGAGTCGTCGCCGGTTCCGGCGCCGTCGTTCTACCGATCCGGTCCAACGTCGTCGTCAGAGAACGCCGTCCATCATCGCAGCGGCGGAATTGGCGTCGCCGCGTACCGTTCGTCGGCCACCGGTGAATCGTCGCCGGCGCTGTCGCTCTACCGATCCGGTCCGGCGTCATCGTCGTCCAAAAACGTCGCTGATCATCGCGGCCGCGGAAACGTCGGCGTCGCCACCGCCGCCGACCAGGCGTCGGCGTTGAAAAGCGCCAAGCAGGCGACCAAACCGGCTTACGTGCAGTCGTCGTGGAACGGTTACGGCAGCGGCAATAGTTTTTACGCCAACCCGTCGTCGTCGCGGCCGGTTCAACCGATCGTCGTGACGCCGATTTGCACGAACAACGGCGAACCGGCGCTCAAAATGAAGCGGCTCAACGACGGCAATGGAATAATGGTCAATTTTTCAACGCTGGACCGGGCGAATTCGTCCAACGGCGGCGTCAGGCGTAGGATAGGGGCTTTTTAGTTTACATAGATGATATTATGCGTACGCGTAACGGAGGTGTTGAGTTATCCTCTACCCAAACTCGGTTGTCCCCTCCCAAAACCAGTAAATTTTCGACTCGAATTTTCGGAAAAATTCAATTTTTGGCCGTTCTTCGGTGTTTTTTGGCTCAAAATTGGAGGTCATTTACCCTCCCTGAGGATGAGTTGGACTGGAGAACCAAACCCAAAACTTCGAGCCGTTACGAGTATGTTATTATGTTTAATTAGGCGGGCGTTGATCATCGAAATTTTATGTGACGTGCCAGTCCGGTTCCTTTTTTGATATTTTAAAATTATTTATAACGGCTCATTTTTTCCGCGCTGCTTTAGCTTCATTCAAAGAAGGGCAATTGACTTTTTAAAATGCTCACTAACAAATGCTATCATTCTTTCAAGTAGGCACTAAATCTTTTCAAATCTAAGCGAGTTAGGAAGAGCATCGAGAAAATTTCTTAAATCTGATATGAAAACGTCGTACGAACGACATGTTTTTTAGGCGAGAAATAATAATGATGATGTACGACATATTGATCTGCGTGTGTTGCACTCGATTTCTGCTCAGACAATATGTTCTTGAGAGTCACATTGATCGAACTTTGCAGACATCAATTATTTATCTGTAGGAATTTCATTCCGAGTGAAATAAATAGGGACGTGTAAGGAGTTCATCATTTATTTTGAACACAACATTGACTTTATCCTTCTTCGTGTAGAATTAGATTACGGTCAATGATTGCAAAACAAATTTTCCGACCTGATTTGATGATTTTTTCACGATTTTACCATGTTATTTTATTATTTTGATATTTTATTTTGTTATTATGATTTCATTACTTTTAATTACATATAAAAAACCAAATTTATTAAATTATGTGGGATCATTCAACTCTTCCAAAATGAAGTTAACGCGAGCGATCATTGACAATTTTTTTCGCGCTATACACCCGCTGTTTAATTTATATTCAGCATATTTTTATATTGAGAATTCATGGATTTTATAGGACGTACGGAATAGTTTTGTATCAGTGGGATTGTTAAAATTTATTTTGACGAGTCAAATTATATGTATTTCTTAAATTGTTCCATAAGATGCGCCAGATTTTTAAATTTTCGCTTCATCCATGTTTGTTCGATGTGTCATTGTAGTTTAAGATTCCGTGCTGTTTGAAGATTTGTAAGCACGCTGGGTGTAATCAAAGCAAAACCTGTTTTATCAACACCAGTCCGCAAACCTTCAATTGAATTCATAATCATGTCCAAATTGTCGAAAGAAGTATCGGCCCATAGTCACCTAATGTGGTTTATTTCGATTTTTTAAGATCGAAATCGCATGTATCGTACGATCCTTCAGCTTAACTCTGTTCTATTCCAAACGGCTCAAAGCACGGAAATTCCAGAAGACTACAAGGCGCACTAAAATACACTAATGGTAATGCCATTGTTCAAGAAGTAGGACGTCAAATTGACTTTTCATTTGTAAAATGTCATCGGCGATGTGTAAGTTTAAACCACTTTTCAGCCTATTTAAATTTCTCAACGAATCGCAGAAAAGAGTCGTTTGGGATGGAAGAGACAATTGTACCTAGTCTTTTGGGTACGATTAGTCTAAACCAAATTCCAGTGAGAATTGCGTTGCTGGTTTTGCTATGATGAACACACTGTGGACCTAAGTCTGTAACGTGAAGTTTTTAAATTGTAGCGTACGGTACGTGTTTAACGTTGTTTGTACAAAGGCTTTTGCCGCCTGAGGCATAGATCTATCAATTTGCTCACGTTGCCATTGACTTTTATGTTCCTAAATTCCTGCAGATGACTTATATAAATCTTCTATTACCTAAGTATTACTCGCTTCACGACTGATCGTGTCACTCTTCGTTTTGAAAAGCTGAAGATTTTGTTGGCTTTTAGTGAAGAGAAAGTGTGAAATTCTGGACGGCGCAGAGTATCCTCATTTTTACATTTTCGGTTTTCACCGTCTCGACGCGCTTTAAGGAGCGGTTCGTTTTGTTGCGATTGGTTTGTTGCAAGATAAGGCGGTTGTCCGTGGTTAATAAAAGTGACTATATGAATACTCAGTTAAAGATGGAAGTATCTTTGAACCTGAAGTTATAAATAGGCCGAAAATTTCATTTCATACGACCTTTTATGTAAACTTATCGTCTGTTTCACCAGACCTTGTGCATGGATCGCAATTACGTCAATGTTAATCGATAACAAAAGCGGTTTAAACTGAAGTAGCAATCACGATATTATGCCCAGCAATGATTATTCATATGAAGTTCTATTATACAAAATTGTGCTACAGTAAGCTGCATAGAAACCACTTTTGTAGCTGTTCGCCAGATCGCTGTAAATTGAATTCAGCGCACAAGGTTTCGTGGAACAGACTAAATATTTTCACGGGGTCGGTCTGTCGCTAGAAAATTATTTGAAAAATGTATGAATTTCTAAGATTGAATCGAACTCTGTTCCGTATATGCTCTACTGATAACGTGGGGGGAGTTGGTCTGGACCAGAAGACATGTCTGAGGGGGGGTAATTTTGTGGGGAAAAATAGGCAAAATAAAGAGCAAAAGGAATGATAATGGAAGAATTTCTCTAAAAGTGCTTGAAATTAATCAGATGAAATTACGTAAATAGTTTATTTTAGCGTTTATGTCGGTTTTTAGATCAAAATGAGCTCGAAAACTTGCATAGATGCTGTAATAGCTATGTACCCATTTGACGTAAAATAGGATTTAGAGCAACAAGAACAATCAGTAAAAGGGAAAATAACCATTAAAAAACCAACTTCTATTCTTTATTGCGCCATTTTTTGGCAACAGGGCGCGCACTCTAAATCCGCCCTTGTTTTTATTTGATTTATTTATTTAATCCGCCCTCCTAAATCTTAGAATGGGTTAAAAAATATTGATGCTCAAGCAGTTTTGACCTTATCAGACAGTATTCCTTGACATTAGAACCGCGAAAAATTTTGATCAGAATGGGGTACGAAGTCCAGCTACACCGTAAACGCACAGCATGGCCTATGTAGGGAATTGGGCTTTCTTGGGCCAAATGGTTCAAAAAAGCCCTGACCTTCCTCCCCAGACCGCCATTGGTATAGATCATTCCATAGCTATCCTTTCTTATAAGCGCTTTCACGAAAGGTCTCGATCGGCTGCTGATAATATGCACTTACCTACCTACAGTCATACATCGGCAGGAATTAAAATTCTGGGGGAATCGTCAGAAATGTTACTAAAAATCGAATTCTAAGGGTCTATAGTAATCTGCGGGGTTTTTCCAATTTCTGCGGGATGTACATATACCTACTTACCTACCTATCGCCCAGGCATTGTGATTTGTCAAAAACCTGCATTGACCTGGCTACATACATATCGTAGCGCTTTAGTACGTTGTACTTGGGTATCCCAACATATGTCTACTCCCCTGCAGCCATAACCGGATTCTCCTGTATTGTGCGGTCTTTTTTTTGAATGGATAATAAAAAATTTGCTGTCATTGTTTTTTGTTTTTCTTTCAAATCAATGCCCGATGTACGAGGAGCGTGTAAAATTTACTGTAACGCTGAAACATCTATTTTTTAAATTTTGGAAGATGACATGACTTTTCTAACTCAGTTTTACATTCTGTTTAGTCTGGTTTTTTTGAAAATGGGGACGATTGAGCAAGCTCAGCTCAGCACATTTCTTTTACATTTCCTTTGCTGTATAAAGTGGCAACGCGCATTTGGCAATTTCAGCCCGCAGCTCCATGTGGACGCGTTTGAAATTTTCACATTTGAAACTGAATGTGACAAGAAATTAAATTTCCTTGATGTGCTTGTTGAAAGGAAGTCCGATGATATTGTCACATCATCATATCAGAAACCCACATTTTCTGGCCTTTATGCCAAATTGTCTAGCTTCATTCCTTTTGCCTATAAAGTTGGTTTAATAAAGACACTTGTGAGTCGTATTCACATGATTTGTAACTCATATCAGACTTTTGTCTCTGATATTGACAAGCTGAAGCAGACTCTACTGCAAAATGAGTATCCGCTTACATAGCTTGATTGATAAGGTTATATCAGACTTTATGACAAAAGTTTATAGTAAGAGTGATGACATAAAATTCGGGTGTAATAAACTATGTATGCTATTCTCTTGTTTTGCCTTACACTGGTGTGCATGGCTACAATGTACGCAGCAAAATTCTAAAGGTTATATCTACATTTTACCCTCAGATTACAGTAAGGTTTGTTTACAAACCTGTCATGTGTATCAGCCGGTTTTTCAAGAACAAGGATGCTGTACCTGCTAAGCTACTCTCAAATTTAGTATATAAGTATACGTGTTCTAGCTGTATGGCTAGTTACATCGGTGAAACTCGCCGACATTTTGGGAGTAGAATGGCAGAGCATACTGGCATCTCATTTGCTACAGGGAAGTCAATTCAGGGTGATAGTTTATCTGCTATTAACAAACATATCTCAAATAGCAATCATCCAATTACATCAGATTGCTTCAAGGTTATCAGTCGAGCATCCAACTCTTTTGATCTTTTAATCAAGGAGTCATTATACATAGCACGTGATCGTCCCATTCTCAACAATAATGTTTCATCATATCCTCTAAATTTGTTTTAATTTACCACATTTTTCTTTTTCTCAAAGCTTTAAATCTTTTATTAATATCTTTATAATTTAATCTTAGGTTTAAATTTTAAGCTCCTCTTAGTTTACAACTCTCGCTTAGCAAGCTCATTTTTCAAAACTATTCTTTCATGATCAGTCGCTTCTTTTAAATTACTTATTTCCATAGTGGTAATGTAAAGAGTTATGAGAATCTGAGGGTGAAAAAACACATTTGGACCTCTTTTTCGTCTACCACTTCGGCTAGGAGTCCCAAAAAATCTTTTCTGATAGAAATATGCTAGACCACACGTGAGCATGGAGGGTTGGGGATATGCAACCCCCATTTTAAAGACAATTTTTTGACCTCTGAAAAATTTTGCACCCCTTCCAGAATTTTTGTGCTGCCCACGTATGGCTACACGACTCATGGGCTACTGCTGGTTTACCAGCAAATTTTTTTACGCTCAATACGGAGTGTGTTATATGTAGGAGTTTAAATTTACAATCTAGTGGATGGTGTAAAAAACAGGTTTTGTCCCAGATTGCTCGGCCATTTTCATCGTGTCGCAGCACGTGCAACACTATTTGTTGTGCGCTTTTGGAGCGCATTTTCACTTTGCCGCTGATAGCGACTTTGATATGGTGGCGCTAACGCATGCATTTGGTTCGGTACATATCGATAGATTTGGATGTAGTGAACGACTGCAGTTGATGCCATTTTTGTGCAGCTGGCATCGTTACAGGTTCCCACTCTGCCAACTCTATGGTTTAAGTCCCCCTCTTTTATTTTCAAAAGACATATACCTTTTTCAACTAAAAGCGGGCATGGGTACTGGGACCTATGGAGAGCGAGATAGCACTGAATTGCCATGTATGTACATAAATCTTCACTTTTTTCTATATATTTCTTGTGCTTTGAAAACTACGTTATGTACATACCTCCATTCTTTATGATCTTGTGCCTATGTGTCTGTTTATTGTCTATGTTAAATTACGTACCTATATGATGTGATATGTCACATTTTGTGCTTCAGTTTTCGTTGAATTGTTTGGAATCATTATTACGATTATTATCATTTGGAGTACACGATATAGTACGGATTGCAGTTCGGTCTTCTTCCTGGCAGCTTATCTTAGGTAGCGCGTTAGCGCGTACCTATAATATACTTGGGTACCCCTAACACCTGTGCACTCCCCCTAGAGCTATAACGGGACACTTCTGGAAGGTGCGGTTTTTTTAAAAGAAGGATAATAAAAAATTCGCTGCCCGTGTTTTTTTGTTCTTCTTGAAACCCAAAACTGACTGTGTAAAGAAGGTGTAAAGTTTTTGTGTAACGTTATAACATAGGACAAATTTTTGGACCTTTTTGTCACGGCATGTGGACAACTGAGTATTGATGACTCGAACAATTAAACAGCATAGGATTATAGAGGGATGGATTTTACAGAACAGTATTTTTTAGTTTTTTGAAATTCGCATTAGTTCTCGAATGGCAGTGTAAAGAGTGCGAAAATCTGGGGGTGAAAAAGCACTTTTTGGTCGAGTTTTCAACTTGCTTATGTCTGATACTAACTCCGGTTATGAGTTTTTTAAAATGTTTTCTGACAGAAATGTAGAGCGGATCAAGGGCTACATTCTGCATATAAGCAAAGTCTTCTACGCTCTATGGTGAGTTAGATCCTGGGGTTTAAAGTTTACACTCTAGTGGAATGTGTAAAAAACGGATTTTAAGTAAGATTTCTCTGCCAAATTTTTCCGCTTATGAGTCAGTGTAAATTGAAGAACAGCATTAATGAAGTGCCTCTCAGGGGCTACACATCGCAGCAAACCGCATTTAAAAAAACGCAATATTGAGTTATTTATGGGGGTGTAAAGTTCGAAATCAGAGGTAAAAAATGGGCGAAAAAACACGTTTTTTCCGAATTTTGATTAATAAATCATACCAAATAATTTTTGCAACAGAATTTTGGCACACAGGAATGTACTACGATTTAAAAGCTACAAATTGTACCAAACCGAATTTCTTTAAACTCAATGGGGAGTTCGGTACGGAATTTTAAAGTTTACAGTGTTCTAAATGATGGAAAATACGTTTTTGTTGCGTTTTTTGTTCGCCACTTTCTCCGTCCAGAAGTCGGGATAAGTCCAATAGAATAAAAATAAAGTGCTTTATATCGGGTGCATGTCAAAGCAAATTGTCTATACATTAATATTTAGCGAGTGTAAAGTCAAAAATTTGGTGTTTAAAATGCGTTTCTGTCTTGTTTTTTCTGCCTGCTTCTCCGGTTATGAGTCAGGGACACGATTATCAAGTCTAGAAATGGACCGGGAACCAAATTTGATATGCCAGTCTGGCGCATATGTTTACACTCTACAGTGTTGTAAAGTAGTTTACACCTATTGTTAGTTTGCCCATAGAACATTATGGAGACTTAATTTTTTTCATAAATATTAATCGTAATATCGGAACAATATCAAAATTACGAATCTGACCAAAATCTTCTTTACACTAGGTGTTTACATGAAGTTTACACTACATATGTATTTATCTTCGTTTTTGAGCATTCCAGAAACCTAATTTTTTCCTGGAGTCTAGAAATTTTCAAAGAATCAAATGTGAGACGTCACGTAGGCGCGTTTGTTTACATCCAACAGTGATGTAAAGTAGTTTACACTCATTGTTTATTTGTCCTCAGACCATTGTACTTGGGTATTAATATCATAGGTAGCGCGATAGCGCTACCTATAATGTACTTGGCCATCCTTTTTCTTATATGTTTATCACAGTGAGTGCAAAATTTGTGTCCCCCCTCACAGCAACAACGGCACACACCTGGGAGGTGCGGTTTTTTTAATCGATGGATAATTAAAAAATTCGATGCCCGTGTTTTTTCTTTTGTTTACACTCAATACTGAGTTAGCAATGAGCGTGTAAAGTGTGAAGCAAAAAATCAAATAATTTGCGGAGGGCCAATTTTTTTAAGAATGTTGCCCCCCAGCTGTAGATTACGAATCTGACCTTTAAAATTTCTTTACAGTCAATGGTTGTTGCACAAAAGTGTAAAGTATACGTGTTTTTTACTCTTTGCGTGTCCTTCAGCTTACCTAACTCAATTTTGGTTTCTGTGCAGTCCAATCGGTTTTATAATGTAGAGGGTTGCAAAATCTCAAAACCGATTTTTTTCTTCCTTATAACGCAATATTTCTTGATCTGTGATCGTTTTAGTGTAAAGGGTTCGAGACGAAAAACGATATCTCTTCAACTACTCCGCTAAGTAGGCGGAACATGCTAATTATGCTTAAAAGGTGCCCTGACCTTAGTGTTACAGATCCCAGTTTATTTTGTTTCTATACACCCAATATTGCGGTATTAGCACAAGTGTAAAGTTTACACCGAGAAGCATTTTTGCGCCCAGAGCGTCGTGGAGGATGAATTTTTTTAAAAATGTTCTCCGTAAGGTCAGAATAACGAATCTGACCTTTAAACTTTTCTACAGCCAGTGTTTGTTGAGGTATGAAGAGGTGAACTCTGAATTATATATACATCTATTTTCTAATGCCGATAGATAACTCCGCATTGCATATTTTTGATCAGATTTTTCGTATTTCAGAGGTTTTTGACTCGTCTTTAATAAATAATTATTTTTATCATCATAAATGCACTATTCTTAAACATCAGTAGAATGATGAATATCTTTAAAAATAGGATAATCAAGCTGAAATCTGCTGATATGTCGAGTTGGCGCAGTGGTTGACAACTCCGTTCTCGGATGCGGTATTAAACAAAGAATGATGGGTTCGAATCTTCTGAATGCTGACTTTTTTCATTTTTTCAATTCTTTTGGCAAAACCATGTACTTCATTTGACTCATATATCTATTTAGGTTCTGCAGATAACACTTTTTTGTGTTTTGAATTTCGCCTCAGTTGTCGAATGGGAGTGTAAAGAGTGCGAAAATCTGGGGGCGAAAAGACACATTTTGGCCGAGTGTTCGACATGTTTATGTCAGCCAACAACTCCGGTTATGAGTTTTAGGAAATCTTTTCTGACAGAAATGTACTACGGATCAAGGGCTATCTTGTGCTTACCAGCAAACTTTTCTACAATCAATACGCAGTTAGTACCAGGGTTTTAAACTTTACACTCTAGTGGATTAGTAAAAAACAGATTTTTTCCAAGATTTCTCTGCCAAAAGTTGGGGTTAATTAAATAAAATAGAAATAAAGTAACTTCTAATGGCTACACGTCGAAGCAAGCCGCGTTCAAAAAACGTAATATTGAGTTGTTTATGTGGTGTAAAGTTCGAAATCTGAGGTGTAAAGTGGGCGAAAAAAACAGGTTTTTTCGTATTTTGATTGATAAATCATATCAAATATTTTGCGGAACATAAGTTTGGCACATACAAACCTACTACAATCAAAGAACAACAAACTGGCCCGAACCAAATTTATTTACATTCAATGGGCGTTAGGTTCAGATTTTTAAAGTTTACAATGTGGTGGACAGTGGAAAATACGTGTTTGTACATTTTTGTTCGCCACTTTCTCTGTTCAGAAGTCGGGCGAGGTCGGATAGGATAAAAATAAAGTAAAATTCTAGTTTTTTTCTACGTAAAATCAGAATTGGGAATCTGACTGTTAGTATTCTCTACACTTAGTAGTTGTGTAAAGTTTGCACTATTCATTTGTTGTTAATATGTAGTTTATACTACAAATTTATTTTACTACCAAATCTAAGCGTTAGTGTTCCTTACACTTGATATTTGCGTGAAGTTCTTGAATTTTTGCCGAAAAACTTTGTTTTTTTAATTTACCAACATCCCACCTTTTCAATTTTCTTAAAGTTTAAAATCTTTTACAATTCTCTTCATAATTTAATGGTAGGTTTAAACTTTAAGTTTCTCTTGGTTTACAACTCTCGCTTAGCAAGCTCATTTTTCAATACTTTTTCATAGTGATCAATCGCGTTTAGTTCGGAATTGGTGGACGGCCCTTATTTTATTACTCGGCTTAAATAATCCAAGTGACTATCTTTTGATTATTTTCTTTATCGCAAATTCAAACACCCAAATTTCAATTTAAAAATCATAAAAATTATTTCATAATTTTTATGTAAGATGACTGGCTGGTTGAGAGCTCTTTTTTGTTGTTTTCATTGTTCATTGTGCTCGTAGGAACCAGAAAAGAAATAGTTTTTCGCCATAGGTATTCTCTGGCGAAAACAAGTTAACAAAGCTTTTTGCGTTAATTATTATTTTGGTCCAAAATAGGTCAACTGACCTAGGGCAAAATTCCGGGGCTACTTAATTACTACTGCGTTAGGTTTTTAGGGCATAGCTGCCAATAGCTCCGTAGGTACGGACGAATTTAGGTCCGAGGAGTTTGAGACCGTAGTTATTGAGGGTCGTGGGGTTGAGTCCGGCGTTTCGCCCTAGCAACCTGACCAGCGCTAAGTGTAGCCAGGTACTTAAGTAAGTCCCGTAGGTACGTTATATGTCGTTTCCAAGTTAATTTAAATGTGGAACGACCTCTATAACTAACAGGACTGTTTAGAATGTAATATATATTTACTATAGCTAATAAAAAATAGTAAACTTTATACTTCCGACAATCAAGAGCATATCTAACTCAGTTTTAAATTCTATGCAGTCTGATTGATTTCAAAAGGTCGACGGTTATAAAATCTAGGGAGTCTTATTTTTTAAAAATATTTTTGAAATTTAGAGGCAATTAATTTATGTTAAGAACAATAATGTTTTCCGCGTTCTTGGACTGCTGTCATTATTGTGGTATGTTACTGTATGTGTTTGCTGACTGATGCACTGAAATCATGCTAATTAAAAGTAGGGTACTAGCAAAGAAAAATGCTCCGATGGAACAAAAAAGATGAATATACTTGGAATTGTGGATTATTAAGAATGTAAAAGGAGGGGACTAGGGAGAATCTACCTAAAGTCGCAAAATCTGCTAAAAATCACACTTTCTCTAAGCAACGCAAAAAATCGAAGTATATTCTGCGGCCTCTAAAAAGTGTCTTTTTTAAATAATTTTCAAAATTTCAGATAATAAACGAAATCTATAATGTTTCCTTTTTTTAAATTGCTGGCAAGTAGCAACACTGACTAGCTTCGTATCATGATTGAAAGAAAACTAAGTGGTATTGTATTTAAAGTTGTTTTATTTTGCTATGAGCATTATAGCAAGCAAAGCAGGGGCCGATTGATTAGTGCATACAATCGTTACGGGCATGCTAGTGTACCTACATTTAGTCTGTTTCAAGTCAACTCACGCGTTTCCTACTGTTTTGAACCAACAATTCTTGCAATTGTTTTGGATGCATCGATGTTTGCTATTTCATTCAATTGGCTTAGAAAGACTGTTACTCGATATCATTTCCCATAGCTGCTGCATAGCTAACGTGCTGCTTTTTCAATCATTTTTATGGTTAAATATTTATTCTAATGTGTTAACCGCAGAATATACTTCGATTTTTTGCGTTGCTTAGAGAAAGTGTGATTTTTAGCAGATTTTGCGACTTTAGGTAGATTCTTCCTAGTCCCCTCCTTTTACATCCTTAATAATCCACAATTCCAAGTATATTCATCTTTTTTGTTCCATCGGAGCATTTTTCTTTGCTATTTTTGTTATTACCGACTATAAATTGAAAATTAATATAGCGCCGTGGATCGACATTAGGGAAGTTATTACCTCTAATAGTGGAAGATACCTTATTTAAGGACCGTTTTAGAGGTAAAAACCTTTAATATGCCAAAGAAGCAATTATTTTATTATCTCAAAAATTAGACAAAAATCAAACAGGAAAAAAGGGAACTTGCTCTGACAGAACTGCGGTTTGTTAGGACTCTAATATTGTTGGCTTTTTCCATTATAGAATTGTTTTCTATTTATCGCCAAAATAATGAGATCCGGTAGTTTCAAATGGTTTTTAGGCCGGGTATGTATTGCGTTATGACATGTACCTTTTGCCGAGGGTTAAGTAATTACGTTAGCCTAGGAGGATCCCGTGAGCTGTAAGCAGTTGTGGATAAAGAACGTTTTCGGGTCTGGGTGATTTCACTAGCTAATAATAAGATTACGTTCAGTTCTAGAACGTTTTTGGTTCTGTGCGTTTCCACAGCAATTATTAGGATCACGTTCGGAATCGGACCCTAGCACAACTGATTACAGGTTCGCAAGTAATTTGTACCCTTAGTACCCGAAGTGAGCTTACTTGGGGTCGGATTGTAACGGGGGCGCCGCCTCCCACCGTTACGTGAGCAAAATTTTACCCGCACCGGTTTCCCGGATCTTCCGCTCTGATTCGCGTGTGTAGTACTAATCGACTACTCGGGCTCTTGCTCACAACTGCGCAAAGTATTGAATAATATTGAGAAACAATGAAACATCAACGTCACGGGTTAAACTTCAGAGTAGGCATTTCTAGCCGTGTAGTAGCACTCCTGCTACAGGATTAAGTATCAGACCCCAGTTTGTAACCGGTATTACTGGAGTACGTCCACACTTTTTTAAAAATCATTTTCGTTAAAAAAATTCAATCGCCTTATATGTAAATCGACATCGCTGATCTCAAACCCGTTGTCTATTTTTAGCCTGCATGCATCGTTGTTACAGTATACCTACAGTATACCTCAACACTTATTCAAATATCATTTTCGTTAAAAATAAAATCGCCATATTAGTAAATTGACATCGCTGATCTCAAATCCGTTGTCTACTTTTAGCCCGCATGCATCGTTGTATACCTTCGTTACAGTATAACTACTATACACTTCCAATTTTTATTTTCAGATCTCAGATAACTTACTTCAGAAAATTTATTAAGATCATGGCACAAGATATTAATACGAAAAGCAAGCAGCGAGCCGTTTTCTCGTGCGGACTCGGTGGCTGATTCTTCAGTTCTTGTGATATGGCAAAATTCATGCATATTAATATCTTGTGCCATAATCTTAATAAATTTTATAAAGTAAGTTATCTGAGATCTGAAAATAAAAATCTGAGGTGTACTGCAGTGATACCGTAACGTAGGTATAAAAATTATGCATGCAGGTTAAAAACAGACAACGGATTTGCGATCAGCGATGTCAATTTACTAATATGGCGATTTTATTTTTTAACGAAAATAATTTTTCAAAAAGTGTTGAGGTACACTGTAGGTATACTGCAACAACGATGCATGCACGCTGAAAATAGACAACGGATTTGAGATCAGCGATGTCGATTTATTAATATGTCCATTTTATTTTTTAACGAAAATGATTTTTGAAAACGTGTGGACGTACTCCAGTAATACCCTTTGTAACCCCATGGACTGTTACAATCGGTTACATACAAGTCGGAACAAATTGGATAGAATAAAAATGGAGTAGGTTTCCAGGGCTACTCGTCGCAGCAAATTAGGTTTAAAGAAACTCTTTATTGACTTTGGAGGTGTAAGGTTCGAAATCAGGGGTCTTGTATGGGGTGAGAATACACGTTTTATCCCCTTTTTTGATTGGTTAATATCTCATGTAGAATGTGGAACAAAAGTTTTTAACACACAGACGTACTACACAACTCAAGGGCTACAAAGTGGGGCTGAATTGAATTTCTTTACATTCAGTAGTGAATTTATTTTAGATTTTTAAAGTTTGCAATCTAGGGGATGGTGGAAAAATTCTTTTTTGTCCCTTTTTCCGTTCACCAATTTCTCCTTTTATAAATCGGGAATAGTCGAATAGAATAAAAATAAAGTGCGTACGTTCTAAGTGATACGTGTCACAGAAAATTGTCTTTATTCACATTTTGAGCTATAGTCCGTTTCATTTAACTTTTAGGTTTTTGAAAGAGTTTAAAGTTCCTACAAGAGTGTTTTCAACTAGCGTCGTAGCTGTTATATTCTATAGTATATCGAGTAATGTGGAGACGTTTACCATTGTCAATCTGCATTACTGTACCATAATTTCAAGCCACTTTTGTAGCCGGATTTATGCGGATTAAATTCGAGGAAAAACCTCAGGGCTAAATGAAACAGACTATAAGTTCGGGAGGTGTAAAGTCAAAAATCGGGGGTCTAAAACATGTTTCTGTCTTGTTTTTCTCTGCCAACTTCTCCAGTTATGAGTCCGGACATGATCTCAAGTCTAAAAATTTACCAGCGGTCAAACGTCATACGTCAGTTGGGCGCGTTTGTTTACACTCAACAGTGGTGTAAGATTGTTTACATCTGATGTTTATTTGTCTTTATACCATTTTGGAGTTCATTTTTCGATAAATGTTGATCATATTATCAAAGTTACGAATCCGACCAAAATCTTCTTTACACTCGGTGATTGTATGAAGTTTAAATTGAAAAGTAACTTTTTCTCTAGAGTATTGGAGACAAAAATGAAATGATGGAATAATAGAAAAAATAATGACAAATATTCTATAGAATTATGCATCTGGGAAAGGTTATGTATGCCTAAGAAAGTTGGAATTTACAAAAAAATTGACTTCTGCTTGAAAACGCACTGCGGCTTCTGAAAAAACTTGCCTTCACAAAACAATGTTCACTGGCTGAGAGAAAGAGGTCATGAAGAAGGTTTAATAACCAATGTTCGTTTCTTATCAATCATTGGTAGCGCGATAGCGCTACCTATTATATACTTGGCCATCCTTTTTTCTTATATGTTTTTCACAGCGAGTGCGAAATTTGTGTCCCGCCCCTCACAGCTATAACGGCACACATCTGGGGGGTGCGGTTTTTTTAATCGATGGATTATTAAAAAATTCGATGCCCGTCTTTTTTTATTTACACTTAATACCGAGTTATCAATGAGTGTGTAAAGTGTAAACCGAAAAATCAAATAACGTGCGGAGGGCCAATTTTTTTAAATGTTGCCCCCAGAGCTGTAGATTACGAATCTGACCTTAAAATTTCTTAACACTCAATAATTGTTGCATAAAAATGTAAAGTATACGGGTTTTTTACTCTTTGCTTGTTTTCAGCTTATCTAACTCAATTTTGGTTTTTGTGCAGTCCAATTGGTTTTATAATGTAGAGGGTCACAAAATCTCGAATAACAATTTTTTCAAATTCTTTTGACGCAATATTGTGTGAAGTAGACGGTTTTTTTTACTGTTTTCATGTGCAGAAGCATATCAAACTCATTTTTACATTTCATGCAGTCTGATTGGTTTTAAAAGGTAGACAATTATAAAATCTAGGGAAGTGTTTTTAATTTTATTCGAAAAAGTAATATTTTCAAATTTAGTGGCGGTTTATTGTAAAGAGTCTGGGACAAAAAAATGTTTTTTTCCTGCCATATTCTCCACTTAGTAGACAGAACGTGGTAATTATCATTAAAATGTGCCTCGTCCTATGCGCTACACGGCAAAATTTATTTTGTTTCTTCACAATCAATATTGCGTTATTAGTGAGGTGTAAACTTTACACTGAAAAAATTTTTTCGTCCAGAGCATCGTGGATGATGGATTTTTTTAAAATGTTCTCCGTAAGGTCAGAATAACGAATCTGACCTTTTAAACTTTTCTACAGCCAATTTTTGTTGAGATATGAAGAGGTGAACTTTGAATTTTACCTACATCTATTTTCTAATGCCGATAGATAACTTCGTATTGCATATTGTCTGATCAGATTTTTCTTATTTCAGAGGTTTTTGACTCGTCTTTGATAAATAATTATTTTTATTATCATAAATGCACTATTCTTGAACTTTAGTAGCATGATAAATATTTTTCAATTATTAACTAAGTATTAAAATCCGCCGATATGTCGAGTTGGCGCAGTGGCTTACGCATCCGTTCTCGCATACATATTCAGAAAAAGACTAATGGGTTCGAATCTTTTGAATGTTAACTTTTTTCATTTTTCAATTCTTTCGGCCAAACCATGCACTTTATTTGACTTATTCATCTATTTATGTTCTGCAAGTGATACTTTTTGTTTTTTGAATTTCGCCTTAGTTTTAAAACGAGAGTGTAAAGAGTGCGAAAATCTGGGGGTCAAAAGACTCATTCTAGTCGAGTTTTCGACTTGTTTATGCCTGCCAACAACTCCGGCCGTGAGATTTAAGAAATTTTTTCTGACAGAAATGTACTACGGATCAACGGCTATCCTGTGCTTGCCAGCAAACTTTTCTACAATCAATACGCGATTAGTACCAGGGATTTAAACTTTACACTCTAATGGAGGAGTAAAAAACAGATTTGTCCGAGATTTCTCTGCCAACATTTTCGGTCATGCGTTTGGATGAATTGAATAAAGTAGAAATAAGGTAACTTCTAAGGGCTACACATCGAAGCAAGCCGCGTTCAAAAACGTAATATTGTGTTATTTATGGGGTTGTAAAGTTCGAAATCTGAGGTGTAAAATGGTCGAAAAAACAGGTTTTTTTCGTATTTTGATTGGTTAATCATATCAAACATTTTGCGGAACATAAGTTTGGCACATGCAAACGTACTACAATCAAAGGGCTACAAACTGGCCCGAACTGAATTTATTTACACTCATTGGGGCGTTAGGTTCAGATTTTTAAAGCTTACAATGTGGTGGACAATGGAAAATACAGGTTTGTCCATTTCTTTGTTTGCCACTTTCTCTGTCCAGAAGTCGGGCGAGGTCGAATAGGATAAAAATAAAGTACTTATTAGGGTACGCGTCACAGCGAATTGCGTTTGTTTACATCAATATCTAGCTTTTTCGGTAAATGTATCAAAAAATGGGAGAGTTTAACTTGTTTCTGCCTTCTTTTTTCTGCCAAGTTCTGGGTTATGAGTCCGGACATAATCTCAAGTTTAAAAATTAAACAGAAACCAAATGTGATACGCCAGGTTTGCACTCAATAGTGCTGTAAAATGGTTTACATCTGATATTTATTTGTCCTCGGGCCATTGTGGAGGCTTAATTTTTCAATAAATGTTGATCGAAATATCAGAGTAATATCAGAATTACGAATCCGACTTAAATTTTCTTTACACTCTGTGGTTGTGTAAAGTTTACCCTGCATATTAACTTTAGTTCTAGAACCTTGAGGAAGCTTAATTTTTTCCAAAATGTTCTACGTAAAATCAGAATTGGGAATCTGACTGTTAGTTTTCTCTACACCTAGTAGTTGTATAAAGTTTGCACTATTCATTTGTTGTTAATATGTAGTTTATACTTCAAATTTATTTTACTTCCAAATCTGAGCGTTAGTGTTCCTTACACTTGATATTTGCGCAAAGTTTATGCTGAAAAACTTTGATCTGTTTAAATATTGTAAGGTTGTCTTGTTTAAAAAGGATAATGCTGATGTTAAGAATAATATCGTTTTCCGCGTTCTTGGACTGCTGTCATTATTGTGGTATGCTGCTGTATGTGTTTACTGATTGATGTACTCAAATCATGCTAATTAAAAGTAGGGTACTAGCAAAGAAAAATGCTCCGATGAAACAAAAAAGATGGAATATACTTGGAATATGGATTATTAAGGATGTAAAAGGAGGGGACTAGGAAAATCTACCTAAAGTCGCAAAATCTGCTAAAAATGATACTTTCTCTGAGCAACGGAACAAATCGAAGTATATTCTGCGGCCTCTGAGAAAGTGTCTTTTTTAAATAATGTTCAAAGTTTCAGGTAAGAGTGTATAAACGAAATCTGTAATGTTTATTTTTTTTAAATTGCTGGCAAGTAGCAACGCTGACTAGCTTCGTATCCTGATCGATAGAAAACTAAGTGATATTGTATTTAAAAATGTTTTATTTTGTTTTTAGCATTAAAGCAAGCAAAGCAGGGGCCGATTGATTAGTGCACACAATCCTTAAGGGCATGCTTGTGTACCTACATATAGTCTGTTTCAAGTCAACTTAAGTGTTTCCTACTGTTTTAAACCATTCAATCAATTGGCTTAGAAAGACTGTTAGTTTATTCAACATCATTTCCCATAGCTACTGCGTAGCTAATGTGCTGCTGTTTCAATCATTTTATGGTTAAATATTAATTTTAATTTGTTGGCCGCAGAATATACTTCGATTTTTTCCGTTGCTGAGAGAAAGTATGATTTTTGGCAGATTTTGCGCCTTTAGGTAGATTTTTCATAGTCCCTCCTTTTACATCCTTAATAATCCACATTCCAAGTATATACATCTTTTTTGTTCCATCGGAGCATTTTCTTTGCTAGTTATAGTCTGTTTTACACAACGTCGGTCATAAATTTTAAAACTAACTTCGACGATAAGCTGGCAGATTTCGATTATAACATTGATCTAATACATATATAATTATCGTTCGTAACCCTCGGCCTACTATCAATGAAAATTCTTAGAATTTATGCACGAAGTTATGTGAAACGGACTATAACATCTATGGTCAAAGGCTTGATAAATGAATTATGACAAGCACCGTGTTGTTAATTGCAACCCAATGGCTTTTATATACATGAGTAATCATTTCTTTAAAAGGAAAAAGCTATCCTTATTTATTTTTACGGTGAAAGCGCAATATCCTTTCTGTAGGCCGCAGAATATACTTCGATTTTTTTGCGTTTTTTAGCCAAAATATAATTTTTTGTAGATTCTTACAATTTTATTAGGCAGTACGAGTATAGTCGTCCGTTTTGTTCCATCGGAACATTTTCAGTTGCTAGTGATGGTCTATTTAAAAATTATTGAGATTTTGATGGCATCAACCAATCAGTAAAGCGGAGGAAGTCACGAATCATACCCATCGTCACATTGCAGACAATTGACTGAAAACGGCGTTTTAAAAGTTAGGGAAAGGCTCGTCGAAATAGAACGACATATAGAGCAAAAATATGAATTTTTCACCCATCCTCTCTCAATGCTTTTGCTAATCGAAGTTTTGCATATTAAATTAAAATGGAAATTAATTATTCTCGAAGAGTAGCGATTTATAATTTAAGTTTTTGTTATGGATATAATAGTGCCTCCTTTCTTTTTCGTTTTTTCTTTTTTAAAATCTTATTTTTCTCCTTTCTTTTTTCTGTCTTTCTTTTTTGTTTTATTCTTTCTTTCTTCTCTTCTCGTTCTTTCTTTCTTTCTTTCTTTCTTTCTTTTGTCTCTTTTTCTTCCTTTCTTTCCATCAATAATTTTGATCAACTTTTAGCGCACTCTTTTTGAATTAAAATTTGCACGGTTGATGCTTCATCTTAAAATGAAACAAGCGAATTGATTGTTATAATGACTGGTGTCGTGATCTCGTGCTTTCTTCCACGCTTTATTTCAAGACGAGCTATTCCAGAATCGCATTGCACCTCCCATCGCCTTTAAATATCTAAGCATAATTATCTTTCTGTTTACTATTCGTAATTTAATTATTCATAGTTATAGTAACAACGATAGTAATATTTATAGTTAATAAAAATAAAAAAGAATAGAAGTGGCAGTTGTAATGCGTTTTTTCAAAAGGTTATGCGTAGGTATGTACTTCTCATCACCATGAATTTGTCCTGAAAATTTTTGTTTAATGCCTAGCCTATCAACTATGACAAATTGCATTAGTTATCTACTACGTGCATACTTATCTACCTGATGTACATGCACATGGACACTTTTTAATTGAATGCTGTTCCATAAGAAATACGAAGTTTAAAAATTGTAAAATTATTCTGATTTACATGCTAATTAATTGCTTAACTATACATGCGCTCGTAATGCGTTATTAGTCTAATCGTACGAAATGTTTTTCCGAATTAGGCAAAACCAGATTTTCACTTATATATAAATAAGTCTATAGGTAAGTAGTATATTTTGAAAGTTATACCTACCTATGAGTTATTCCAACCGATGTTAGTATAGGTAGATTATGACGTACATATTTGTTTATACAGGCAGCAGGATAGCTACAGAAGACCATATCCAGATCACAATAATTTTTAAATGTGACATTTGCAATTTTGTTTTGTATAGGTACCGTTGCGATTGAGCAATCTAAATTTAAAAAACTTGCTGGAAATTCTATAGCATATCATACACTTGCTGCGCTACATATGTTGCTATTGTACTCTATATTATTTTTCTGTTGCATTTTTCGTGGTAAGCAATGTTTAAGCTTCCACTTTATGTTCAAACAGGAATTTTAAATGTTTACGTGTGGTGTGATGTCTGCCTATGGTCATACTGATTTTGACCACGAATGACTTGCTCATGATGATGATCAAGCAGCAGGCATGTAGCTGCGGGGGAGGGGGTAGGGAGATGAGAGGATTGGGAGACCGACCGGTCACCCCGAATTCAAGTGCGATATCAGTATTATTCATAAGAATTCACAGAGGAAAAATTAAAAATTATCGAAAAGTGCGTTTCACAGATCGCCAAAACATAACATTTTTGAGTTACCTATAACCTTCATATGCAGCCCCCAAATTCTGGGGTCCTGGGTGCTGTAAAACCAGCAAAAATCCCCTAAAAGCATTGCGAAAAGTTTTGATGTTCAATCGATTTCTGAGGGGTCTACTAGATTCTCAGAGGGTATATTCCCCATCCCTTCTTCCCTCACGTCCGCGTATGTACGAGTATGCAATTTCTATTCTAAATAGCCCGTGTCTGCGAACTTAATAGTGAAATGTTAGAATTGTTTTTCTATGCAAAGCAAATGCCATGAATACAAGTGAGAGTGAAATTTTGTAGAGCCTGAGTATTGATAAATCAGGTGAAGCTAAGCAGTATAAACGGCATATTTTTTCAACAGCAAACGTTGTTTTCAATTTCCTTGAAGTTTTCGTTTTCTCTCGCTGATAAACGCTCTAAACTACCGTTATTTGCGCCCATCTCCTCACGAGATATTGTTCATGAGTATCTGACTTCAAAATTTCGACTCCAGAATAAATTACTGATATGGGCCTCGTGGCCCCTCCCCCTCAGTTTAAGGGACCAGCTACATGCCTGCCAAGCAGGCTTCTTCGAAATAGGATTAGCTATGATTTTGTTTTGTCAGTGTTCGGTTTCGCAAATTCCTTGTCTTTTTGGCTAAGTTTGACAGAAAATATCGAAAAATTGTTTTAGCAACAACACCGTTTTGTTGTCATTTAGAACTTTTTCAAAATAGTCAAGCTGTGGTTTTACAAGCTTGCTCTTTTATCTTAAAAATCAAGCTAGTGTGATTTAATATGAAGTAGGTAATATAAGTAATAATTAGTTGCAAAAAATTGGGTGGAAATTCACTATTAAAAATTTCTAAAAGATGCCGTATGTATCTACAACGAAGTGGTGGTGAGGTGATGTATTTATTTTAATTTTTCCGCACGTTTTCCAATTTAACTCAAACATTTATTATTTGTCCGTGCGTATTTTTTCTTCCTAGTTTGTCTACATGTCAATTTTGCCATATTTTCTGCATTTATGCTTAATTTTAATTTTCAGCCAATTCTGTTAAATGTCTGCAATGTAACGAAAATAGCTGTGGGCGTTCCGATGCATCGGGGTTTTGCGTTGGAAATGTTTGCTATAAAGCTACCGCCTACACATCAAGTGGGTTCATTCATCGGGAAGGGTGGTAGTGTTCAGACACGCGCGAGGGCAGGAGAATTCGGGGTGTCTAGTAGACCGTCAGAGCGTAAACATGGGAAATTATCTCGTGAAATAAGACAACATGAAGGTCAAAAATGGATGAAAATTTAAACTTTCTCCAAGAGAGTTTTGAATTGACGATAAACTGCGTACGCTATTCTAGCGCCTATACCGGTTTTTAAGGTCATTTTAACCCCCAAAAAGCTCAAATGTGACCCCCTCCAAATCGGCCATGCTCTGCATCTATGGTGGTATTTCGGGCCAACCCAGAAAACCTACTACAAGGTTTTTTAAGGAGTTCCCAAAATTAAGTGAAAAAATTTTAATTTTACCCCTCTAAAACGCTCATATTTTCCGTATGTTCGGTACCCTACGTCATAGGTAGCGCGATAGCGCTACCCACATATATGTATAGGCGTGGGGGTTTGGAGGGTTTGTACCCCCAAGAAGTTGAAACCCCCAGAATACTGTAGACCCTAGAATTATATTTTTAGTAACATTTTTGGTGTTTTTCCCCGTCCTTACCCCCATAATTTTCTTGCTACCCACGTATGGCGCTACCTATAATACACTTTGCCATGGCCATGGCAACCACACCTGGGCGTGAAGGGGCTCGGGGATATGCACCCCGCCCCGAGAAACCAAAATACCTCCCCCCAGAAACCAAAATACCCCCCAGAAATCAATTTTTCGAAATTTTGTTTTGTTTTCCTCGCTATTTTTTGATGCCAATGGATAGTGATCGATGAGAAACGTTGAAAAATTAAGTTTTTTCGCCCTACCACCATTTTTAAGGCCATTTTTTGACCTTTAAAAAATCTAGCACCCCCAGAATTTCCTTGCTGCCCACGTATGATGGCCGCCATTTTTTCTTATATGTTTATCACGGCGAGTGCGAATTTTGTGCCCCCCTCAAAGCAACAAAGGCACACAACTGGGAGGTGCGGTTTTTTCTAATTGATAGATAATTAAAAAACTCGACGTCGATTTATTTTAATATTCGTTTATACTCAATACAGAGGTAGCAATTAGTGAGTAAAGTGTAAACCGAAAAATCAAATAATTTGCGAAAGGCCATTCTTTTTAAATTTTGTCCCTGAGTTGTAGATTACGAATCTGACCATTTCTTTACACTCAATGGTTGTTGCACAAAAGAGTGAAGTAAAGGTTTTTTTACTCTTTGCGTGTCCTAAAGCTTACCTAACTCAATTTTGGTTTATGTGCAGTCCAATTGGTTTTATAATGTAGAGGGTTACAAAATCTCAAAAGCAAAAATTTTTTCTTATTTATGAACGCAATGTTCTTGATCTGTAATCGTTTTGAGGTAAAAGGTTCGAGGCAAAAAGAAATTTCTTTGGCTACTTCGCTGAGTAGACGGATCATGCTGATTATGCTTAAAATGTGCCCCGACTTAAGCGTTACACATCCTAGTATATTTTGTTTCTATGAATCAAATATTGCGTTATTAGGAGAAGTGTAAAGTTTATACTGAGAAGCACTTCTTCCGCCCAGAGCATTGGGTATGATCATTCTTTTTTAAAATGATCTCCGTAGCTTCAGAATAATGAATCTGACCTTCAGATTTTTCTACAGCCGGAGGTTGTTGAGCTGTGAAGAGGTGAAGTTCGAATTTTGCACATGTTTGCTTATGTCAATATTTAACTCCGGATTGCATATTTTTTGATCAGTTTTTTATTTCAAAGGTTTTTGACCTATCTTTCATCATTTTTATTCGCAAACATGCACTGTTTTGAAGGTTGAATGGAATGAGGGACATTTTTCGAAATACTACCTGCAAATTACTTCATAATAATAATTCTTTTGCGCTGTCTTCATCAAACCGATTCCAATAATTTTTTCTTGTTATAATCGATGCAAATTTATGTCTGTCCATTTTTTGGAATGTAAGCGGCTCATAAGTTTTCTTAAATTGTTTGCATTTGCTGACGCGTTGACCGCATTGTTGATTTTGTGGCCGGAATCGTTCATGATGTCTTGCTCGACTACTAATTTTGGTTGCTTCTCGTGCATAGTTCGCTTGCATGCGATTTTTGGCGGCCGACACAGCATTGCATTGGTTTACATACTGATGTGTTTGTTGCCCCATGCCTGGTTTTCGCTTGCTGTTTCTATCGATGCAGGATTTTACTTTAATTAGTTTCGTAACAACATTAGCGTAAATTTTAATTCAATAAATTTTCTGACTACCGTTGTTATCTTTATTTCAATGTCAGCACTTGATATTGAAGCTATAAACTCTTGAAACAAGTAAAAATTAAAGAAAAAGTAAAAATTGTTGCCGTTAGTCTTTGCATAGGCAAGCTCTGGATTTGACTGTCCTCGAGCATTTCTAATTTGAGATACATACATACATAAAGAAAATATGTACGCTAATTTTTTAATCGATCCAACGGAGACTTTCACGCAGGTTTTTTCCTCTGATTGAGGCTAGTTTCCGGACATTTTACAAAACGTGCTGAAATCGTTAAAATAAGGCGCGGAAAACAAGTTTGATTGAAAACTGTTTATTGTTTCCGAGCCTTTCTTTGTAATGAGAATGCAATGTTCAAGAACAAAATCATGCTAAGAAAAAGTAAAATACTAGCAAGAAAAAATGCTGCAATGGAGCAAAAAAGGTGAATATAATTGGATGTATTTATTCTTAAGGATGTAAAAGGAGGGGAGGAGACTAGGGAAAATTTCCCTATACGCGCAAAAGCCGTAAGAATGTGCTAAACAGTTAGAGTTCCTCTAAACAACGCGGTTTATAATTTATTTCGATGGAACCTTACATTCCTTAAGGCTCTGATGGAAAACACGGTTATCCGGTAAACTTTACACCTCAGGCCAACTCAATTCAGTCTACAGAAACAGGCATAAGCCGCAGAATATACTTCGATTTTTGTGTTGTTTAGAGGAAGTCTACGTGTTTAGCACATTCTTACGGCTCGCGCGTAGGTATAGGGAAATTTTCCCTAGTCTTATCCTCAGGTGAGCGGCATTAAAGTTCTGGGGGTGCAAGAATTTTTTAAAAGTTAAAAATGGCCTTAAAAATAGTGGTATGGCGATAAAAACATGCATTTTTCAACGTTTCTCATCGAGCACTTATCCATTGGCATCAAAAATTGCGAAAAAAACAACAACAAAAATTCTCGAAAATTGAATTCTGGGGGTATTTTGGTTTCTGGGGGTTATTCTAGTTTCTCGGTAGTGGGGTGGTGTGCATACCCCAAACCTTGACGCCTAGGTGTGGTCCCATCCATTTACATCTTAATGAAGAAATCCAAGTGGTACCTTTTTAGCTCCATCGGAGCATTTTTTCTTCCTAGTGTCCTGTATGCATATGATACTGAATGTTCACCTAAAATCTGTTTAACGAAATGTAAGATATGTTTTGTAATTTACAATTAACAAAAGAGGACCTATCGTTTCCAAAATGTGAGAGTCGATAAATATGTATGTACATACATATGTTGCATGCTATGGCTAAAATGACATTCAGATTTCAGAATAATTCTTTATTCAAGTGGTAAAATTCTAATGAAAGGTTGTTTACAAAAGAACTACGATGGTTGTATCGACGGTTATGTGGACATGCCTGGATTTGGTAAAGTTCAAAGCAATTGGTGCTACTGTAAAGATAAGGATCTATGTAATGGCTACAATCAGAGGCTATACCATACGATCGTTCTGTTCTTGTGCAGTATTGTATTACATTTCATTTATCGTATGATATGACAGTTACTATTTTTCACATTTGGTGTTGAATACAAATAAATAAAGTGTTTATTGTAACTGCGAGAGTTAAACGTTGCGAACTATTTCCATTAGTTCGCATATGCCTACCGACAACAGCTTGTTACTGTATCGGTTAACATAGCCAATTTCTGAGTAGCCATCTGCGCGATGTGTGAGCTCGTGGCTATGCCTTCAGTTCTCAAATTAATCCCTATTTTTTATTACAAAATCAATTAGATACTTGTCCGGTAAAATAGAATTAAGTATATGCTAATAGTAATTATCTTATCTACGTTACCGCATATCGCACTCTAGAATATTCGAATTGATAAAAAGGAATTATAGTTTAATGATAACTTGTCTTATGTTTCGTTTTACTGTAATGATCCCGTGATGGGATAATAGTTGCAGTTTCGACGAAATCGTCGTTTGGTCTCGTTTTATCCTTTAGTGATATTTTGTGTTGCTTCCCGGCTTATAGCTGTGTGTACATAGTCGAATAAAATTAGAAAACGCACCCAGGGATTCTGATATATTGAGGGTGAGGTTGGTCGGCTTCCTGCGTCGAGGACTTCTGATATTTTGGTGGATAGGAAGGGTAAATACTTTTTGATTATTTATTTGGTTCAAAATTCAATATTCTTTTCTCAACCCTAAAATTGGCCAAAAATATTATTTAATTATTTATGATGGCTGATCAGCTTAGAGCTCATTGGTGTTGTTTTCAAATTTCATTGTGCTACGTACATTAGGAACCAAAAACATTTCAAGACAAGTGTAAACTTTGAAAACAAGTTAATTAATCAACTTGAGCTGGGTTGAGATAGGTCAACTGACCTCGCAGCATTCCGGGATTTTAGGTAGGTACTTTGAGGATCTAGGGCGTAGCTGCTGAGATTCCCGACAAAAGTGCAGTCAGCAATATTAGGACTGAGGGAGTCAAAGCCGTAGGTCTACGAGGGTCCAGAGAATCGAAGTTGCTCTGTGACTACGCGATTGGGACCAGCGCTAAGAGCAGAATTAGGTACCTAAGTAAGTCCCAAAGGCAAATGTCAGGCGTGTCCGTATCTGTGCTGATTTCAGTAGGCACAGTGCGAACCCCTACATTTACACTGGAAAGTCCCCCTTTGAGGCTGCTAGCTACAGCCGAACTGATCAGTCATCTAAAATTTCTTTTTCTATCCAAAAATCATTATTTTTGGCTATCTAAACATGTGTAACGTTTCATTCACCTCTGTTATTGTATCATCCGTGATCGTGGCAGTGCGCAATTAAGTAAGCGTTTGTGGCAAAGTCGTTAATGCTATTTTTCTATTCCCGTCGACCCTCTGGCGACAAAGGCAGAAAGGACGCTCACATTTTTCTATAAACGTCGACCCTCAGGCGACAATTCATTATTTTTCTCTCTCGATGATAATTTTTGCCACCTAGGTTTTTTGCCTATGTTTTTGCTAAGCACGCATGCCTTTTGCTAAGCTTCAGGCTTAGTCCTACGTATATTTCGTTTTTCTCACGTCTAGTATACCTTACCTCGCATAAGCAAATACTACTGACATGAAAAACCTGTTTTTCGAAACAAAAAAAGGTTAAATTCGGAACATTTATTCTTGGCTAAAATTTTGATCGTACTGAAATTTTTCTTACCAAAAGTTAGATATTTTTGGACGTCTTTGATACCTAAAAATGGCAGGGAAGAAAATTTTGCGAACACCTCCTAGAAAATTGAAAAAACCTTGCTACGCCATCTCACTTCGACTCAGCCAATTAAATACTGTGCCTGATGATTCAAATAGCGCGAGTAATAATGCGAGTAACAATGCGAATAATAAGGATGACTTACTTGACTTAAACACCATAAGCTTCAATGACGTTGGTAGGGCAACGACCGTTGAGCTGTGGCGGCCAAAGGCAGTGTATCACGGATTACAGCACGCCATTGATCGCGGTTCAAGGCTGCTTGTTGGGCATCAATGATTGAGAAGTGGAGCGGCTGAACATCTTGTGCCACTTGTGTCAACCATGTTTTCTTAGGGGCGTCTCGAGAGATTTTCCACCCCGTGGGCCGCTTGGAGTTAATTAACTGATAGGGTAGTCGGGTGTTGTTCATGCGGCAGACATGTCCAAACCACCTGAGCCGCTGTCGCTTTAAGTAGAGTTCGATACTGGTTTGGTTTTTACATACTTGCAGCACAGTTTCATTCTCCCATCGGTCTCGTAGATTTATGTGCAAAATGCTGCGAAGACATCGAAGTTGAAAACGTTCTAATATGTGCATATCGCTTTTAAGCAGAGTCCACGACTCAGAGCCGTACATCAAAATTGTCCTGATGGAAGCATTAAAAATTCTCATTTTTGTTGTGATGGTAACGTCTTTTTGGTTCCACAAACACTTCTTTAGTGAAGTGAATGCTGACATGGCATTCCCAATGCGGTTTTTGATGTCGCTAGTTGCTACTATTCGTCCACTATCGATAACCGATCCCAAATATTTAAATGCATCCACCCGTTCGATTGGTTTGCCATCAAGTTGTAATATGGCCGGTTGTGTGCCCGTGAGAATAAATTTAGTTTTTTCGCTGTTTATTGTCAGGCCGAGTTTGTTGGCATTCACTTGTAACGCATTCAAGGTATTTTGTGCGGCTTGAGCTGTTTCGGCAAAAAATACAATGTCGTCGGCGTATACTAAATCAGTGAGAGACAAATTAGCTCCGACTTGTACACCTGGCATGTCGTCGAAAGTTTTTCTGAGAATCCAGTCCATAGTCACGTTGAACAACATAGGCGAAATAATGCATCCCTGTTTAACGCCAGTGGTAATTGAGAATGGTGAGGACACATTTCCCAAATATTTTGCCCTGCTCATTCCACCGTCGTAGAAGGCCTTGAGAATACTAAGTGTGGCATGCGGGATTGATTCATTTTTGAGGGCGCACCATAAGGACGAATGGTCTATGCTATCGAATGCGCATGCAAAATCCACAAATACCAAGAATGTGTCCTTTTTACAGCGTAGGCGCGATTCGGTTAGTTGCCTAAGTGTGAATATTTGGTCGGTGCAACCTCTTCCAGGCCTGAAACCAGCCTGCTCTTCCCTGCAGTTAGTTTCTCTAACACTGAGTAGTCTGGATCGGATTATAGAGGTCAGAAGTTTTCCAGATGTTGCTAACAGGCTTATTCCTCTATAGTTTTTGCAGGTAGCTGGGTCTCCCTTTTTGTGAATTGGTACGATAATTGAGTCCTTAAAGTCTTGAGGCACTGTGCCTTTGTTCCAGATGGTCGAGTATACGCCTTTTAGTTGTTTGACTATTGCCTCTCCTCCAGCTTTTAAAGCTTCAGCAGGGATGTTGTCCACACCTGGTGCCTTCCGGTTCTTGAGTCTTTTTATTGATATTCTGATTTCCTCTTCAGTTGGAGGATGATCATTAATTGTGCTTGAAAATTTCAGATCCACGTTCTCCATCAGCCTTTTGTCTAGGCTTGTGGGGTGTGGGCGGTTAAGCAATTGGCTAAAATGTTCTTTCCATCTATCTAGTTTACCCGTTAGTGATTTGATGGGGTTGCCATGGTGATCTTTGAGGTTTGAACTCGTTGCTTTAAACTTTCCATTACAACTTCGCAGGATGCTGTAAAGTAAGCGCGAATCATGGTTCTTGCTGGCTATTTCCATTTCTTGGGCTTTCACATTCCACCAAGCGTCCTTATCCGTCTTAAGCTGCCGTTTAATTTGTCTATTGAGGAAAAGGTACAGCTTGTGATTAATATTCTTGATTTTTGCGCGTTCTTCAACTAGTTTTAGGGTATCATCTGAGATCCAAGGTTTTATTTTTCGTCGTTTTTTGGGACAAATTTCATTAAGTGAGTAGATAATGGCGTTTTTTGTTGAGTTCCAGTTTTCATCAACATTGTTGGCTAACAGTGGGGAAAATTTATTTTGTAAAAGAAGTTGAAATTTGGCCTGACTGTTGGGGTCGGATAAGTGCGAGTAATCGAGGGTAGCTGTGGGGCGAATATTGTTGTGCGCCTTCAGATGCAATCGGAATTTGGCCCTGACCAGGTGGTGATCTGATCCGATCGAAGCTCCGCGCATTGCCCGAACATCATGGATAGCACTGTGGAACCGCTTATGCACCAGGAAGTAGTCAAGCATACTTTTATCTCTTCTGTTATTCGAAAACCAGGTGTGCCTGTGATTGATAGGGTGTTGAAACCACGTGTTGCACACTACCATTCTATTGAAGTTTGCAAATGATAGTAGGCGCAGACCGTTGTCATTGAGGCTGCCGCATCCAAAAGGGCCAAGAGTTTTCTCCCATCCAAGACGATTTACGCCGGTTTGCGCATTCAGGTCCCCACAAAGAATAATTAAATTATTTCCATCTTGAAATGAATCCAATGTCTGTTGTAGATTTTTATAAAACAAGTCCTTATCAACGTCGTCGCTCATTTCCGTTGGGGCATAAACTCCAATCAAGACAGTCGGAATAGTGCCAGCAAATTCTAAGGTTGCGATTCGATCCGAAATAGGTTGGAAACAGGTAACATATTTCTTCAGACTAGATTTTAACATAAAAGCTACGCCTCGATTAAAGCTTTCGCCGCCGGAATAATAAAGGTTAAAGCTATTTGAATGGCTAGAGGTAAAAACAGTACGTTCCCCTTGACTAGGGAGTCTGGCTTCGGTAATAGTAGCTAAATCAATATCAAATTTGTTGAGTTCGTCGGCCAGTAAATCCATTTTACCAGTTTGGCTACCTGAACGTATATTCCAAGTGGCAATGTTCATAATTTTCTTTGCATTGAAAATTTTGTTCGCTGCTGCTGGTAGTTTATTTTTCAAAGGGAGCCCAGATACCCCCAACGCATCGGTTCGGCCGTGTGCGCTAGTTGTTGTTGCGTTATCCATTTGTTGTACTGCCATTGGGTTCTCAGCTCATTTCACGGTTCCGTCGCCACAGGAACCAACACTCCCCATTTATCCGGGCTTGTGACCGGCTACGGTTTCCCATAGGCTGGGAAATATAATAATAAGGATGCAAATAATAGTGCATATAATGATCAATTACCCCGTCGTTAAATGCTGCGCCTACTTCACAGTCTGACGACGAGTTAATACTGGGTAAAGCGCGATCACTCATTAATCAATTTGCAAATCCTACTCACGATAATTCATCAAATAATACGATCATCGATAATACACACTACCCTTAATATGTCAAATAACCAGGAAACAGGTTCTGGACCCGTGTAACGCCAGTCTCCGATGTAGAAGATTGTAATAGTCCAAGCCAAAATGCTGATAATACTCGTGCTGAATCTTGCGTGACTAATGAACTTCTTTTAGAGGCGCTAAAAGCTATTCATGTGGAATTTTCTGACCTTTCTTCGCGCGTAAAGCAAGATAAAAAGAAAATTTGGACGAAATGCATAAACTGTGTGTGGAATTAAGTAATTTGCTTAAGCCACAATTGGTTTCTAATCGCACCAAAAATAATCCGTCTCAGCGCAATAACCACTCTATCGATAGCAAAATTTTTTCTGAATTTAAGGCGCAACATTTGAATAGTGCAGAAAATGCGCATCGTGCATCTTCTATATTGTCCATTGGCAACCGCACATTAAATTCTTGGTCACCTTCTGAAATTGCTCAAGAAAATTTTGCGCAGAATTTTTCTAATTGCGCACCTTTAGCAGCTGAATTATCTCAAAATCCTTCAGATACGGTTTTGCAACCAGCTCAAAATTCTGGTTTTTCGGAACATGTACCCACAATTTCGCAGCCATTGGCATCAATTTTGCAGATGTCGCTAAATAAGCCATTGCTGTTGTTAAATTGTAATGCACCTTCTGTTTGTACCTAATGCATTAAATTCAAATTTGCAGCAGCTGTTACATCCTCCACAGCTGCAATATTTTCCACCTAACGGCGAAATACCTCCGAGTAATTATGTACCGAATCCTGTGAATCTCAGAAATACTGCCAAATAATCCTATTTTGCATTCCTCAAATATTGAAATGGCATTCCTCGAATATCGAAATGCAACCGCTCGAAATAAATTTATCTGGCATAAATAACGAACCTGGTAATTTGCAAAATGAATCCGCGCCACTTACCTGAGCCATCCAAAAGGAAGCGCCACGTAAAATTTTCTGACAAAAGCTCGACGAGTAGCTACAATTGTTTGTGTAGTCTTTGCTTGCGTCGCAAAAGTAAATTGTGTCGCCATCGTCATCATCATGAATTCTGATTCTTCTTCCGGTTCTTCGTATAGCAAATCACATCTTGCTGATTCTTTAAATCGTGGACCTTTCATAGCACAAATGCAAGTCGCAATTGCAAATAAAAAATTTTTTAATGGTGATAAATCATATATACGAGCATATTTTGCAGAATTTGAATCGCTCGCTGATACCTACGATATCGATAAATCGGATTGCGTGAAATTTATGTCATCATTTTTAGATCCCTATGCTTTGCGCTTATTCCGTTTGTTACCTGCTGATATAAAACAATCTTATTCGAAATCGAAACATGCATTAATAGCGGAATTTTGTCCTTTGGACACTGAAAAGCTTTTTAATCGATTTTTGGAACATAAACAGCAGCCTAACAAATTGGTTAAAGCTTATTATCTCGCGCTTTGCAAAGAGTTAATAAAAGCGGATCCTTATCTTGAAGTCGACTCTCATCATTTTAATCATTTGCTACGCCATCAATTGAAAAAAGGCTTACTACCTGAAATATCGAAAGAAGCGTATCATAAAAAGCCTAGAGCATTGCTGGCTGAATTTTTGGATAATGCATTAAATGCTGAATTTGCTAATAGGGAATACGCGGATAAAAAAGCAGTAACGCCGTATGTATTGGTAACAGCCGCTCCTACAGGAGGCGCAATACCTAAAGATACATTTCGCGCATCTAACCAAAATGAGCCTGATCGCTTGCGCCAGAAAACGTTTCATCGTTCATCACGTGCTGAGAAACCAGAAAATTCCTCTCATAAGTATTGCACCTTTTGCAAGCGCACAGGTCATATCTACAAAGAATGTTTTACGCGCCAGCAACAAGAATTGTCTAATAATAATATTTATCCTGACCAAAATAAAAACAGTTCCATGGCTCGCAATCGCAGCCAGTCGCGTTCTTTTTTGCATCAAAATTGTTTGCCATCGCATTCGAATTCGCAAAATTGACACTATTCTCAATCGCGATTTCGTAACTCTAGTCAACATTGCTCATCAAACTATGCAAATAATGATAATCGCTTTGACTCGAAGCAAGCACGATCGAATTTTAGGCAAAATCATAATGATTACCAACAAAATTTGCGTGCCAATTATCAAAATTCGCATTACGATAATTGCTATGCAAATCAGTCGCGACAAAACGCACCTTTTGTTCAGTTTCCTAACAAACAGCGTGGAACATATTATAACTCGAACTATCGTAACGATAACGGTTCTAATCGCCCATACGTCACATATACTGCGGATCACCAACCCACCATAAATTTGCCCCCACCGCAGCCAACCCTTACGTCTCCTAATGATGTAAACACGGTTACTGCGAAAGGGCTAGAAACTAGCGCGCGTTCTAACTTATTCGCGTCGCAAGAATTTCTCAAAGAGTACGAGCGCTTACAGCGTTGTCTCGCAATCTATGAAAAAATAAATTCGCCTCCGATTAAAACCATCGATCCGAATATTCCAATCGTAAGCCATGCTGGGACTAATTTGCCCACCATTCTCATTAATATTCATGGCGTAGACGTGCCCACTCTCATAGATACAGGTTCACAGGTCACCATGATGACCACCTCTGCATTTTTGCGTCTTGGTTTTAATTTACCGCCTAAACAAGTCTCACAAGTTGTTCATGGCGTAGGCGAAATAACCGCAGTCATACAATATAAAGTAAACATGACTATCACTATTGCTGAACAATCTATCTCTACAATAGTAGCTATCATAGACCATTTGCCGGAAGACATGCTCTTGGGATATGATTTCTGTGAAGCCGCTTTAATGTGGGTTAATCCTATCGAGCGTTGTGCTTTCATAAATGGCATAAAAATTAATTTATTATCATTATCTGAAAAAATTCAATTTCGCGCAGAAACCCAACACAACTACTTCTGGTGTTGTGTGTGTGCATGTTTTGCTGCCTGAGCCTGTAATCATACAACCTCGACACGAATTAATCACACCTAGGTTATATAAGTCATGGTTCTTGTGATTTTGATATCGCTTTATTTGAACCAAATTCCGATTTCATGGAAAAAACTTCACTTTTTGTTGCTCCTTCCATAGTCGATGCATCGCAACCTATAATTCCTGTTCGCGTTTGTAACATCTCTAAAGCGCCAATTCGCATCGACTCTGGCGATATTATAGGTTCTTTAACCTCTGACGCTGAAGTTGTGTCTCATGTCGCAAATTTTGATGATAGGACACCTGAACTTTTTGCGTCAATTAATAAAGCTTTAAACGGCTCCGCCGTTGATTCTCGGCAACAGCAACAAATTCGTGAACTTTGTCTAAAATACGACTCTATTTTTGCCTTGAAAAATGAGCCTCTCGGACGTACCCCTTTGATGAAACATCATATTGATACTGGGGATAATCCGCCCATTGTTGGAAAAACTTATCGTGTTGAGCATTCTAGAAGAGAATCTATGCAAAAAATCATTAATGAAATGCTTGCTGACAAAATTATTTGGCCTACGACCAGTCCATGGGCTAGTCCATTGTTTCTCATAGGAAAAAAGGATGGTTCCCTAAGACCTGTCGTCGACTATCGCCGTTTAAATGACGTAACTAAAACGCAAGTATATCCTCTTCCTCAACTCGACAATTATTTTGATACCTTAGGCTCTGCCGCATATTTTAGCACCTTAGATCTAAAATCCGGTTATTGGCAAATTCCTCTCGATAATAAATCTTGCAAAAAAACTGCGTTTATATGCCCTGTTGGCCATTATGAATTTGAAGTTTTACCTTTTGGTTTAAAAAATGCGCCCGCAGATTTTCAGAGGCTAATGGAGCTTGTGCTCGCAGGTCTCAATTGGAAATCTTGCCTTGTTTATATCGACGATATAATCATTTTTTTGCGCACATTTAAAGAACACTTAAAAGATCTCAAAAATGTTTCATTGCACTTCAAAACGCGAACTTAAGGGTTAAACCTGATAAATGCCATCTTGCTCATACCGAAGTAAAATTTCTCAGTCATAGCATAAGTTCACTGGGCATCGCTCCGGATATGTCTAAAGTCGCAGATTTAGTCGCATTTCCTGTACCAAAAACCGTTAAATCTTTGCAAAAATTCCTCGGCCTAGTCCAATGGTTTAAGAAATTTGTTAAAGATCTCGCTAAAATCGCTAAGCCGTTATTCCATCTTCTTCGCAAAGATGTCGAATTTTGCTGGACGGCTGAACACCAAACTGCTTTTGAGCTTCTGAAAAATCATTTATGTCCCCACCCATTTTGCAATTACCGAAATTCGATGAAGAGCACCAATCTATTTTAACAACTGATGCAAGCAACTATGCATTAGATGCTATTTTGACTCAAAAACATTCACCGTCAAAAAGTCGTTTTATTCTTAGCTACGCAAGTCGCGTGCTAAATTCTGCCAAATGTAATTATGCTACTTTGGAAAAGGAAGTGTTAGCAGTGGTGTGGGCCATCAAGCACTATCGACACTATTTATACGGTAAAAAATTCATTGTTGAGACCGATCATCAAGTGCTAACCTGGCTTGTAAACGTAAAAGACCCATCAAGTCGTTTACGCTGCTGGGGTCTCAAATTACAAGAATATGAATATGAAATCGTGTACATTCCTGGCGCATATAACTGCACAGTGGATACATTATCACGACATCCTAAATATGATCATGCCAAATGTAAATATAAGCTTGAGCGCAAAAATATTGTTAATATCGCAGATTTAGACTCGGAAGATTCTGAATCCGAGGACAAACCGGTCCCACCTGACCAACCACGCAATAATACGTCTAATGCACCAACTAATATTCCTAATGAGCCTATTGACCCAACTAATGCTAAACCTACGTTTTGCAAACACATTCAACTCAGCGATGCAGAAAAATCAGAAATGCTAACGCCTGCGCGTTTACTCGCAGAGCAATGTGATGATGATCAATTACATAAAATTCGCATCGCGTTGAATGATCTAACAACAAAAAAATATTGTGATGAATTTTTTCTTGTAATTGATATTCTTTTTTGTCATTTTCAACCTAAGCGTTCGCCTACCATTGTGCATCAAATTGTAATACCAAAAGCATTGTATCGTTTTATATTAACCAAATTTCATGACTCTATTTTTGGAGCACATTTTTCATCCCGTAAAATTCTAACTGCCATACAAATGTGTTATTGGTGGCCGCGCATGGAAAATGATGTGATCGCGTGGTGTACAAATTGTGATGTGTGCTTACAATGCAAGGTCGCATTAAATTCTACATTTGTTCCATTGCAACCAATCAAAGTATCCGCGCCTTTCAAACTCATTGCGTCTGATTGCTTGCATATGCCGCGATCTCCCTCCGGGAATGATAGTGATAGTGATAAAGGGGTGGGCGCAAGCCCTTCACGCAGGCTAAGAAGCCCATTGTGTACCCCATGGAAACTTATGAGAGCTAGTCGCACAAACGTTTTGAGGCTTTAATAAACCCCAAAAGTTGAGCAACAGGCTCCTGCGAAACGGCCGAGGGTTCAATATGTGGAGCATGGAAGAACCTAGCTCTCAATTTATCAAATCCAGGGCAGTGACAAAGGAAGTGGATAGAATCCTCTTCTGTGAGCAGACATTTTGCGCATTTGGGGTTGTCAGAAACCCCAATAGTACACAGGTGTCTGTTGAGGGGACAGTGTCCAGTTACTGTCTTAAGCAGCTTACAATCTAAGCTGATCAAGGAGCTGGCTATTTTCTTGCATGGGTTATCCATAAAGGATCTGGCCTGACGGCAAGTCTTTTGCTCACTCCAATATTGAACATGTTGTTCCCTGACCCAGCTGTTGATGTGAGCCTTAGCAACAGCTCTGGAGACAGCAACTACCGGTTCTGGCCCAATATGTTTACGTGCTGATCCCATTTTTGCAGCATGATCCGCAAATTCATTGCCCTCAATGCCGCAGTGACCTGGGACCCATAATAATTTGACATTGTTATCCTGCAAGAGTTTTTGCAAAGCAAGAACACACTCGAGAACTAACTTTGAAGACACTTTTGGAGATAGAAGTGACTTCAGAGCAGATTGACTGTCAGAGCAAATAAAGATGTTCTCATTTCTGAGGGCCATCAATTATCTGCTACGGCAGCATTGTAAAATAGCAAGTATTTCTGCCTGAAAGACAGTACACATACTGCCTAAGGTAAAATACCACATCTGTTTTAACTTCTGGAAATAGATGCCCGCGCCTGAGGTATTCAAAAAGCGTGATCCATCAGTGTAGCAGACAATTCCAGGAGGCGAGAGAATATTCACTCTAGATTTTTCTCAGTCATCCCTAGTGGGAAACTGAATGGTATAAAGTCTACCAAAAATAAATTTTGGTACAATAAAGTCAGTTGGCATTTTGAGTACTGGCCTATTGGCCTTAGCCCAAACAGCATTGTGACCTACAACCTTGCCTTTTGCATTCCAACTGCCAGCTATGTTTAGTCGATATGCAGCTGCCCTTGCACAACCCTCCACAAAGATATGCAGGGGAGGCAGGTCCAGCAAGACTTCCATGGCTGCAGTCGGTGTGGTGCACATGGCACTACAAATGCTGAGGCAAGCCATTCTATGTAAATGACTAAGCTGACATTTCACAGTAGACAAGTGTGCACGAGGCCACCAGATTAGTGAAGCATAGGTGATCATGGGTCTAATCACAGACACAAAAAGCCATCGCATGACCTGTGGTGATAGACCCCAGGATTTTCCTACAGCTCTATGACATTGCCAGAATGCATTAACAGCCTTCTGACATTTGACCTCTACATGATTGCGCCAGTTTAATTTTGGTCCAAAATAAGTCCTAAAATTTGACCTGGTTTGCACGTTGTAGTGGCATACCATAGAAAATTGGTGGTTTAAACCCATCAAGTTTCCGTTTATGAGTGAATAGCACCATTTCGGTTTTCTGTGGGTTCACAGATAGACCATTATGGTGACACCACTGTTCCACCTTGGCTAAACCATTTTCCATAAGTGAGGAAATGGTGTCAAGGAACTTTCCAGTAACAAGGATTGCCAAATCATCAGCATATCCTTGACTGTAGAGGCCAGACTTTTTGCAAATTCTGCAAAAGTTCGTCCACCACAAGGCACCACAGCAAAGGAGATAGTACACCTCCTTGTGGACAGCCTTTTGTGGTAGTAAAGATCATGCTGTCTCCACACGAGTCAGTCATGATATAGCGAAATCTTAGCATAGCATCAATCTATTTAACAATGGTCTGATGTACGCCATGATTGGATGCTGCTTTGCAGATAGCATTGAAGGTTGTATTGTCAAATGCCCCTTTAATGTCCAGAAAAACGCCCAGTGTGAATTGTTTGTCGTCTAATGCCTGTTCAATCCTAGAAACTAGTTCATGAAGGGCCGTATCAACAGACTTTCCACACTGATACACATGTTGTGTAACATGTAAAGGATGTTCCAGCAAGGGACCATCTCTTATAAAGCGATTGATTAATCTTTCCATACACTTCAGTAAGAAGGAGGAAAGACTAATTGGTCTGAAGGATTTCACCAGGTCATAGGAACTACGCCCTGGCTTAGGAATAAAGATGACCTTTACTTGTCGCCAAGCTATTGGAACATAGCCAAGTGCTAGGCATCTTCGATAAATATTCACTAGGGGTCTCACCAGCATGTCCAGTCCTTCCTGCAAAAGAGCTGGAAAAATGCCATCAACCCCTGGAGTCTTGTAGGGTTCAAAAGACTTTACAGCCCAGCGAACCTTATCAGGTGTTATCAACCTGCAGGCCAGAACTTGGTCACCAAAGCCAGAAAAACTGGTTGGGCCCAATGTGTCCGGATATGCCTCATTTCCAACTGCAAAGCTGCCAGGAAAATGAGTGTCAAGAAGGTGAAGCAGAGTTTCCCTTCGGTTGAGTGTATATTGACCCGAAGGTAGTTTTAATGGGCCAACTTCACCTACTTGTGGTTTACATAAAATGCAGCGAAGCCTAGCAGCATCCGACATTTTATCAATGTTGGAGCAGTAGTCCTGCCAGCACAAAAGCTTTCTAGTGCGTATACGATGCTTATACTCCTGTCAAACCTTGCAATAATCAGCCCAATCGGAAACTGATTGAGATAATTTCGCTTGATTCCAAGCTCTCCTACTTTTCTTACGGAGGTCTTGGAGCTCTCTATTCCACCAGGGAATAGGTTTGCTCTTTTCCCTCTGTAATCTGCAGGAGTACTCATAAGAGGATGTAAGAGCTTGCTGTACAAAGTCAACAGCACCCTCTATGTCCTCTTTTGTTGAGCAACTAGGAGCCCAAGAACCCAAGCGACTACCAAGGTGCTGCTTAAAAAGAGCCCAATTAGTGGACCTTGGATTCCTGTGCAACCTAGAAAAAAAGGAATCAGCATGTAAAGAGAAGCGTATCTGTCTGTGGTCAGATAGAGACTCCTCTTGTGAGACATGCCAATTTCTTATATCATTAGCGAGGTCGAGAGAATATGAGGTTAGATCAATAACCTCCTGTCTCTTTGCCACAACAAATGTAGGTTCACTACCCCTATTTAATAAAATTAAATTGGTAGAGGCTAAATATTCAGCAAGTGCAGTCCCATGTTTATTGGTATTGCTGCTGCAAGTGTGGTGAGCATTGGCATCACACCCAATAATTAGTGGTATCTGCTTTTTACTGCAGTAGTCAACCAGAAGAGAAAAGCTCTACCTGGAGGTAAATGAGGAGAGTCAAAAGGCAGGTATGCTGATGTAACAATAATGTTACGCCAGTGCCCTGCACTTTTATAACTTAACTCAACAGACTCCATGTCATGGTTGCTAAATTGTTGGAGGAGCACTGGGTTAAATTTCCGTGAGGCAAGCACGCAAGCCCTTGGTCCTTGTACCGCAGTCCCTACTAACACAGTATATATATAATTTATCATTTAATCCACATACCTTGTTCTTATAGATCCAAGGCTCCTGGATCAACGCTAGTTTTGTCTGCACTTTTGTTAGGCAGCGACTAAGTACACCAGTCGCACCTTGGCTATGCTGCAAGTTAATCTGGAATAATTCCAGTACTGATTGAGATGGGAGAGTACTAGTACCAACCATCCTAATCTATGTACAAATTATGCGCTTATTCCAACTTGGTATGTGTCATCAAAGTATAAATAGAATGCGGATCCGCTCTATGTCTATAGAATTAACATAGAAATGGATGTATGTATTTACCTTCGGGATTTACTTAGGTACCTAAATCTGCTCTTAGCGCTGGTCCCAATTGTGTAGTCAAATAACAACTTCGATTCTCTGGACCCTTGTAGACCTACGGCTTCGACTCCCTCAGTCCTAATTTTGCTGACCGCTTTTTGTCGGGAGTCTCAGCAGCTACGCCCTAAATCCTAACACTCGTACCTACTCTAAATCCGGGAATGCCGCCAGGCCAGTTGACCTATCTCACCCCAGCTCAAGTTGATAAATTAACTTATTTTCTTAGTTTACACTTGTCTTGAAATGTTTTTGGTTCCTAATCAGTGCAGCACTCTAGACCTTAAATACAGCAACAGCGAGCTCTCATCTGGTCAATCATCATAAATAATTAAATAAAGTTTTTGGCTAATTTTAGAGTTGAGAAAAGATTATTGAATTTTGAGCGAAATAAATAATTAAAAGGTAGTCACCATTCCATTCCACTAATAATAGAAGTCCTCGACAGTTGGGGCCGGCCTATCACACCCTCAGTATAAAACACCCCTGGGTGGATTAAATAAATTTATTTTGATAAATAACACACGGCAGATGCCAGGACGCAAAATACACTATCGCCAAATGAATCGAAGACCAAAAACGACACTACATCTTTACAGCGCAACTAACTAACATCGACTAATTCATAAATGCCAAATTTACATGTCTCAATTGGCGTCCATCGACGCTCACAAAAAATAGAACAAAACGATATTATAGGTTATGTAAAAACTAATATGGAGCACAAACGTTGGCGTCCATTGACGCTCACAAAAAATAGAACTGAACGTAAAATAATACAATATATGCGTTTTACTAAAATGATCATAATAATGCAATGAAATTGTACATTCAATAACTCTTACAAAGCAAATTACTGATGTTAGCATATACGTAACTCTGGTTTACCGGACAAGTATCTAATAGAATTTTGTAATAAAAATTAGGGATAAAGTGGGAAGACTGAAGGCATAGCCCACAGTGCACTATCGTAGATAGCTACTAGTATTGGCTATGTGAGTGGCTACCGCGAACTGCTAAGGCAAGTTCGCCAAACCGTGTAATTCTCGTAGTTACACTCCCCCACATTTCGGAAAAAATTCGAAACGCAGTATCAAATTTTCCAAAACAAACGGCGGCTAGTGTGCCCCAATAAGCAATTGTATCTATGATCCTCACGGTCAGACGTTTTAATAAAACGAATAATGACGTAGGCACGTCATGAACACGAACATCGTGTATAAACGTCATGGTTTATTATGGTCAACAACCATGCGATGGACTTTCGCACGGTTTGATAACTTTTATCCACTCCTTCAGTCCTTGGGGTAGGAAAAAATTTTAAGATGAAATATTTTAGATTGGGTTTGAACCCTTGTCCATTAAAGAGTTGCGATATCTTAACAACAATATCGCTTTGATATTGAGCACATAGGATTGTAAACACTAGATTGTAAAGCACATAAGATCATAATGCATGAGAAAATTGAGAGAAATAATGAAAAAATTAACACAACGCGATAAAAGTCCGGGAATCCACATCCGGAAAACGAACTGCTGGCTGATGGGGCGATGATCGCATCCGCGTTTTTCGGATTTCGATTTGGGCAGAAATCTCCAAATCTTTATCCTCGTTTTTCTGATTTCGATTTGGGCAGAAATCTCCAAATCTTTATCCTCGTTTTTCTGATTTCGATTTGGGCAGAAATCTCCAAATCTTTATCCTCGTTTTCTGATTTCGATTTGGGCAGAAATCTCCAAATCCTTATCCTCGTTTTTCTGATTTCGATTTGGGCAGAAATCTCCAAATCTTTGCTCGATAATCATCCTCGTTTTTCAGATTTCGATTTGGGCAGAAATCTCCAAACTGACGACGTGCCTGCGTACTTTACGCGGCACTTGCTTGCATTCACACATGGGCATGGGGGGTGGGGGTGGTTTGGGAATTTGAAGGGTTTGGGGGGTTTGGGGGGTTTGTATGAACCCCCCCCAGAAGTCGAAATACCTCCTCAAAAATCAAAATACCTCCCCAAAAAATTTTTGAAAAGGGGTTCCCAATCCCAGAAAAAAAATTAATTTTCGATAATTAAAGAATTGAGAATCGTTTCCCAAAAATAAAATAGAATGAATCAAATCTGCGGCAATGGATTAAGGAAGCTCAACTGCTTAGCAGCAGCTACTTCCTCAATTGCTGTGCAAAATTCATTCAAATTGGCTGGTTCGCGACTTTTATACTAAAATCGCTGACCAACCGACTCCAAGAGTTCCTCTTTGCTGTTGGCTGTATGTGCGGTTTTAGAGCCATTTAATAAACGTACCGGCGTGCAGTCCCGTAATCTCTTCTCCCGGCCCAGTAAGTCCAAAAAACTTATGACCACAGCCGGAGCCAGAGGGCAATGTGGTAGCTTTACCAACACAAAATCACCAGGGACATATGCGTGCTTTTCGGCAATTAAATCCGAATAAGGTAGTTTAGGCTCTGGAAGAAGTTTATTTCGATGAATGAGATGGCTAATTAAAGGATTATAGACATATACAATTTTGCGGTTTCAGGCGTTGGTAGTGCCACGATTCTATACGGGCCTACGCGTTTAGGTGATAATTTACCAATTTCGGGATCTATCACCGAAGTATTATTAAGATAAACAATATCCGAAACAGCAAAATTATGTTCGGTGATGGTTTTATCGTATTGCGTTTCTTGTTGTTTACATGCTTGTGATAGATTTTTAGAAGCTATTTCGTGCAAATCTTGCAACGTAAGCTTTAAATCTATGACATACTTTTCCGCAATCGGTGGTAAATTTGGATTTATAGCTAGATCAATTATGAGTAAAATATCGAGAGGAAATGCGGGTTCACGACCATATAGCATTTCAAAAGGTGGGATATTTGTTGATGCTTGCGGAGTCGCACGATACGCGAACAATGCAAACAACAAATATTGCTCCCAATCATACTCATTTCTTGCGCTTAATTTGGATAAACCATCAATTAAAGTTCAATTATAACGTTCAACGAGACCATCACACTGAGAGTGATATGGGGTCATAAAGATTTTTTGAACGTTAAGTAATTTACAAACTTTCGAAATCAAAGCAGATGTAAAATTCGAACCCTGATCGGTTAAAAATTGTTTAGGAACTCCATAACGTGGAATGATTTTGTGCAATAAGAGTTTAGCTATAGTTGTAGCTTTTATGTCGGAAACAGCGAAAGCTTCCACATATTTGGTAAAATAATCCATAAACACTACAATTTGGTCATTACAGGATGATGATCGCGGCATATGCAAACAGTCACATGCGATAAGTTCAAAAGGTGCAGACACCTCAATTGGTTGCATAGGAACAGATGTAGAATTTAATGCGACCTTGCGTTGCAAGCGAACATCACAATTCTAACACCAAGCGATCACATCATTTTCCATACGCGGCCACCAATAACGCATTTGTATGGCGGGCAAGATTTTACGCGTTGAAAAATGAGCTCCAAAAATGGAATCATAAAATTCGGTCAAAATAAAACGATGTAGTGATTTGGGAATTACTAGCTGATGAACGACAGTAGGTGAACGCTTTGGTTGGAAACAACAAAAAATGATATCGTTTACGAGAAAAAACTTGTCACAATATTTTTTCGTCGTTAAATCGTTCAATGCAATGCGAATTTTATGCAATTCGATCATCAGCACGCTGCTCTGCGAGTAATCGCGCAGGCGTTAGCATTTCAGCTTTTTCTGCTTCAGTAAGCTGAATGTGCTCACAAAAAGTAGGAGGTCGATTATTTGTAGGGTCAATGAGCGCATTAGGATTATTAGATGTTAAATTAGGAATATTATCGCATGGTTGGTCAGGTGGGACCGATTCGTCCTCAGATTCAGAATCTTCTGAGTCTAAATTTGCGATATTAACGATAGATTTTCGTTCGAGTTTATATTTATGTTCAGCATGATCATATTTAGGATGTCGTGATAATAGATCCGCTGCACAATTATATGCGCCAGGAACATACACGATTTCATACTCATATTCCTGTAATTTGAGACCCCAATGACGTAATCGACTCGATGGGTCTTTTACATTCACAAGCCAAGTTAGTGCTTGGTGATCAGTTTCGACAATAAATTTTGTACCATATAAATAATGTCTATAATGTTTGATTGCCCAGACAACTGCTAACGCTTCTTTCTCCAAAGTAGCATAGTTACATTTAGCAGAATTTAGCACACGACTAGCATAGCTAAGATGAAGCGAGATTTTGACGGTAAATGCTTTTGTGTTAAAATAGCACCTAACGCATAGTTACTAGCGTCAGTTGTTTGAATAAATTGGTGTTCAATCGTCGAATTTAGGTAGTTGCAATATTGGAGGCGAAGTGAATGCTTTTTTCAATAGTTCAAAAGCAGTTTGATGCTCGCCAGTCCAGCAAAATTCAACATCTTTATGAAGAAGATGGAATAAAGGTTTAGCGATTTTAGCCAGATCTTTTAACGAATGGCCAAGGAATTTTACTTCGGCTTGAGCAAGATGACATTTATCAGGTTTAACCCGTAATTTTGCGCTTTGAAGTGCGATGAATACGTTTTGGAGATCTTGTAAATGTTCTTCAAATGTGCGCGAAAAAATGATTATATCATTGATATAAACAAGGCAAGATTTCCAATTGAGACCTGCGAGAACTAGCTCCATTAGTCTCTGGAAATCTGCGGGCGCATTTTTTAATCCAAAAGGTAGCACTTCAAATTCATAATGGCCAGCAGGGCATATGAATGCGGTTTTTCTCGAGATTTATCATTGAGTGGAATTTGCCAGTATCCAGATTTTAGATCTAATGTACTAAAATAAGCAACTGGGCCTAGCGTATCAAAATAATCATCGAGCTGAGGCAAAGGACATACTTGCGTTTTAGTTACATCATTTAATCTGCGATAATCTATGACAGGTCTTAGGGAACCGTCCTTTTTTCCTATGAGAAACAACGGACTAGCCCATGGACTGGTCGTGGGCCGAATGATTTTATCAGCAAGCATTTCATTGATTATTTTTTGCATAGAATTTCGTCGAGAATGTTTGACACGATACGTTTTTCCAACCACTGGCGGATTATCCCCGGTATCAATATGATGTTTGACCAAGGGGATCCGGCCAAGAGGCTCGTTTTTTAAAGCGAAAATGGAATTGTATTTTAGGCAAAGTTCACAAATTTGTTGTTGCTGTTGCAAATTAATGGCAGAACCGTTTAACGCTTTATTTATTGACAAGAAAAGTTCTGGTGTCCTATCGTCTGAATTGGCGATATGAGACACAACTTCAACGTCAGTGATTAGTGAACCAATAATATCGCCAGAATCGATGCGAATTGGCGCTTTAGAGATATTAGATACACGAACAGGAAATATAGGTTGTGATGCATCGACTATAGAAGGTGCAACAAAAAGTGATGTTTTTTCCATGAAGTCGGAATTTGGTTCGAATAAAGCGATATCGAAATCGCAAGAACCATGACTTACATATCCTGGGGTTATTAATTCGTGTCGAGGTTGTATGATTACTGGCTCCGGTAGCGAAACATGAACACATACAACACCAGAAGTGGTCGTGTTGGCTTTCGTGCGAAGCTGAGTTTTTTCGGATGGTGATAAAAGTTTAACTTTTATGCCATTTAAAAATGCACAACGCTCGATAGGATTAACCCACATTAGAGCGGATTCACAAAAATCAAATCCCAAGAGTATATCTTCCGGCAAATTATCTATAATAGATACTACCGTGGGAATTGCATGATCAGCAATTGTGATAATCATTTTTACTTTGTATCGCACGACTGCTGTGATTTCACCTACACCATGAACAACTTGAAAGATTTGTTTAGATGGTAGATTAAAACCAAGTCGTAAAAATACAGATGTGGTCATCATGGTGACCTGAGAACCCATATCTATGAGCGCGGGAACATCTACACCATGAATATTAACGAGAATCGTGGGCAGATTCGTCCCAGCATGATTTACACTCGGAATATTCGAATCGATGGTTTTAATTGGAGGTGAATTTATTTGTTCATAGATTGCGAGACGACGCTGTAAGCGATCATACTCTTCGAGAAATTCTCGCGACGCAAATAAGTTAGAATGCGTGCTTGTTTCTAGCCTTTTTGCAGTAACCATATTTACAAAATTATGAGATGTAAGGGTTGGCTGTGGTGGGGGCGAATTTATGGTGGGTTGGCGATCAGCGGCATATGTAACATATGGGCGATAAGCAACATTATCAGTACGATAATTCGAATTATAATATGTTGAGCGTTGTTCGTTACGAAACTGAACATGGGCTCGTTTTGTCGCAACTGGTGCAAATAGCAATTATCGTAATGCGAATTTTGATAATTGGCATGCGAATTTTGTTGGTAATCGTTATGATTTTGCCAAAAATTCGATTGTGCTCGCCTCGAATCGAAGCGATTATCATTATTCGCATAATTTGGTGAGCAATTTTGACTAGGGTTACAAAATTGAGATTGAGAATAATTTTGATTTTGCGAATTCGAACGCGATGGCGAATGATGTCGCTGCGTAAAAGAACGCAACTGGCTGTGATTGCGAGCCATAGAATTGTTTCTGTTATGGTCAGAATAATAATTATTATTAGATGTTTGTTGTTGCTGACATGTGAAACATTCTTCGTAGACATGACCTTTGTGTTTGCAAAAGGTGCAATATTTACGAGAAGAATTTTGTGGTTTCTCAACACGCGACGAACGATAAAATGTATTCTGAAACGAGCGATCTGGCTCATTTTGCTTAGACGCACAAAATGTATCTTTGGGTATTGCGCCTCCTGTAGGGGCGGCTGTTACCAATACAAAGGGCGTTAACCACACCTGGGCGTGGGGGGGGGTTTGGGGGGGTATGCACCCCCCAGAAACCAAAATACCCCCCCCAGAAATCAAAATACCCCCCCCCCCAGAATTCAATTTTTGAAAATTTTTTTCGTTTTTTTCGCAATTTTTTGATGCCAATGGATAGTGCTTGATGAGAAACGTCGAAAAATGGTGTTTTTATCGCCATACCACCATTTTTAAGGCCATTTTTCGACCTTCAAAAAAATCTTGCACCCCCCAGAATTTTCTTGCTGCCCACGTATGGCGTTAACGCTTTTTTATTCGCATATTTGTTGTTTGCAAACTCAGCATTTAAAGCGTTATCTAAGAATTCAGCCAGTGATGCTTTTGGCGCATGATGATACGCTTCTTTTGATATTTCAGGTAATAGGCCTTTTTTCAATTGATGACGAAGCAAATGATTGAAATGATCACAGTCGATTTCAAGATGCGGTTGTGCTTTTATTAATTGTTCACGAATCGCAAGATAAAATGCTTTAACCTATTTGTTAGGCTGCTGTTTACGTTCTAAAAAACGATCAAAAAGCGTTTCGGTGTCCAAAGGACAAAATTCCGCTATTAACGCATACTTCGATTTCGTATAAGATTGTCTTATATCAGCAGATAACGAATGGAATAGACGCAAAGCATAGGGGTCTAAAAATGATGACATGAATTTGACACGAACCGATTTATCAATATCGTAAGTGTCAGCAAGCGATTCAAATTCTGTGAAAAATGCTCGTATATCTGATTTATCCGCATTAAAAAATTTTTTATTTGCGAGTAGCAATTTGCATTTGTTGCATGAAAGGTCCACGATTTAGAGTATCAGCAAGGTGTGACTTGCTATGCTCAGAACTTGATGAGGAATCCGAATCGTGACGGTGACGATGGCGATGACGTCGTGGACTATGTCTACTATGTGAATGATGGCGACGTGGGCGATCATAACTATTCGAACTTTCATCAGAAAATTTTACACAACGTCTCCTTGTGGATGACTCGGGTAATTGCATAGATGAATTTTGCTGATTATTAGGTTCGATATTTTCGCCAGACAAGTTATGTTCTTGTGGCCGAATTTCTATATTTGAAGAATGCAAAATAGAATTATTTGGCGGAATTTCGATATTCGAAGGATTCGAAACGAAATTATTAGTCGGTAATTCGACATTTAAAGGAAAATATTGCAGCGGAGGAGGGTTTAACCTCGGCTGCGAAGTCGAATTTAATGAAAGCAATGGCCGAGATAACGACTTCTGCGAAGTCGTAGGTAAAAATTCTGCATAACCTGAATTTTGAGATGGGTTAATTTCAATGCGTTTAGAAACTATTGGCGGCTTAAGTAAATTACTTAATTCTGCTCAAAGTTTACGCATTTCTTCCGAATTTTCCTCTTTATCTTGATTTACACGTGAAGAAAGGTTCGAAAACTGCATACGTATACATTGCAGAGTCTCAAATATAAGTTGATTAGTAACAATAGGCTCGGAGCAATTATTTTCGGTTTTTATGCATAAGCCATTATTGCACTCTTCATCGGAGGCTAATTTATGCGGCTCAGAACCAGGTTCCTGGTTATTTGACTTATTAAGGGTGTGCGTATTATCGATGATCGTATCATTATGTAAATTATCACTAACAGGGTTAGCATAATTATTAATGATTGATCGAGCATTGTCATAGGTAGCGCGTTAGCGCGTACCTATAATATACTTGGGTACCCCCAACACCTGGGCACCCCCTACAGCTATAACGGGACACTTCTGGAAAGTGCGGTTTTTTTAAAAGAAAGATAATAAAAAAATTCGCTGCCCGTGTTTTTTTGTTTTTCTTGAAACTCAAAATTGACTGTGTAAAGAAGGTGTAAAGTTTTTGCGTAACGTTATAACATAGGACAAATTTTGGGACCTTTTTACTGCGGCATGTGGACAACTGAGTATTGATGACTCGAAGGATTGAACAGAATAGGATAATAGAGGGATGAATTCTACAGATGACACTTTTTTGTTTTTTGAAATTCGCATTATTTATCGAACGGCAGTGTAAAGAGTGCGAAAATCTGGGGGTGAAAAAGCACTTTTTGGTCGAGTTTTCAACCTTCCTATGTCCGATACTAACTCCGGTTATGAGGTTTTTAAAATGTTTTCTGACAGAAATGTAGAGCGGATCAAGGGCTACATTCTGCATATAAGCAAAGTCTTCTATGCTCTATGGTGAGTTAGATCCTGGGGTTTAAAGTTTACACTCTAGTGGATGGTGTAAAAAAACGGATTTTAACTAAGATTTCTCTGCCAAATTTTTACGCTTATGAGTCAGTGCAAATCGAAGACAGCATTAATAAAGTGCCTTACAGGGGCTAAACATCGCAGCAAACCGCATTTAAAAAACGCAATATTGAGTTATTTATGGGGGTGTAAAGTTCGAAATCAGAGGTAAAAAATGGGCTAAAAAAACACGTTTTTTCCGAAGTTTGATTGATAAATCATGCCAAATAATTTTTGCAACAGAATTTTGGCACACAGGAATGTACTACGATTTAAAAGCTACAAATTGTACCAAACCGAATTTCTTTAAACTCAATGGGGAGTTCGGTACGGAATTTTAAAGTTTACAGTGTTCTAAATGATGAAAATACGTTTTTGTTGCGTTTTTTGTTCGCCACTTTCTCCGTCCAGAAGTCGGGATAAGTCTAATAGAATAAAAATAAAGTGCTTTATATCGGGTGCATGTCAAAGCAAATTGTCTATACATTAATATTTAGCGATTGTAAAGTCAAAAATTTGGAGTTTTAAATGCGTTTCTGTCTTGTTTTTTCTGCCTGCTTCTCCGGTTACGAGTCAGGGACACGTTTATCAAGTGTAGAAATGGACCAGGAATCAAATTTGATATGCCAGTCTGGCGCATATGTTTACACTCTACGGTGTTGTAAAGTAGTTTACACCAATTGTTAGTTTGCCCATAGAACATTATGTAGACTTAATTTTTTCATAAATATTAATCGTAATATCGGAACAATATCAAAATTACGAATCTGACTAAAATCTTCTTTACACTAGGTGTTTACATGAAGTTTACACTACATATATATTTATCTTCGTTTTTGAGCATTCCTGAAACCTAATTTTTTCTTGGAGCCTAGAAGTTTTCAAAGGATCAAATGTGAGACGTCACGTAGGCGCGTTTGTTTACATCCAACAGTGATGTAAAGTAGTTTACATTCATTGTTTATATGTCCTCAGACCATTGTAGAGACATAATTTTTTCATGAATGTTGATCATAATATCCGAGTAATTTTTTACACTGCATGTTAGCCTTTGTTCTAGAGCATTGCAAAAATCGAAATTTTTCCCTGAGATATAAAAATTTACAGGGAATGAAATATATACGTCAATTGGGCGCGCTTGCTTACACTCAGCAGTATTGCAAAGTGGTTTAAACCTAATGTTTATTGTCTCTAAAACATTATGGAGACTCATTTTTCCATAAATGTTGAAAGAAATATCGGAGCAATATCAAAATTACGAATCCGACTAAAATATTCTTTACGCTATGTGTTTGTGTAAAGTTTACGTTACGTGTTAACCCTAATTCGATAGACTTGCAGAGACTTTGTAACTGAAGTCAAGAAATTTTCAAGGATTCATATGTGAGACATCAATTAAGTGAGTTTGTTTACCCTCAAAAGTAATCTAAAGTGATTTAAAAATTATGTTCAAGTGTCCTTAGATCATTGAAGAGATGTAATTTTGTCTTAAATGGGTTGCATTAAAGTTAAATCTTTCTTAGCCGTGTTTATAATATGTTTCACAAAATCTTGCACATGGAGAATTGATGTAAATTGATGTAAATTAATTGATGTAAATTGCCTGCAAAAGTGGTTTAAAATGAACCAGCAATCACACTACTGTGCACAGAAGTCGACAAAGATATACAGCTTTATTGTAATCATGTACATTAATAAGCCGTAAACTGTTAGTATTCTCTACACCTAGTAGTTGTGTAAAGTTTGCACTATTCATTTGTTGTTAATATGTAGTCTATACTACAAATTCATTTTACTACCAAATCAAAGCGTTAGTGTTCCTTACATTTGATATTTGCGTGAAGTTTTTGAATTTTTGCCGAAAATCTTTGCCTTCTAATTTACCAACATCCCGCCTTTTCCATTTTCTTGAAGTTTAAAATCTTTTATAATTCTCTCATAATTTAATGGTAGGTTTTAACTTTAAGTTTCTCTTGGTTTACAACTCTCGCTTAGCAAGCTCATTTTTCAAAACTTTTTCATAGTGATCAGATTAGTTGCGTTTAGTTTGGAATTGGTGGACGGTCGTTATTTTATTACTCGGCTTAAATAAAGCAAGTGACTATCTTTTGATTATTTTCTTCATCGCAAATTCAAACACCCAATTTTCAATTTGAAAATTGACAAAATTTTCAATTTGAAAATTGATCCAATTTTCAATTTGAAAATTGAAAATTGGGTGTTTTCAATTTCAAAAGTCACAACACATTGTGCTTGTGTATTGATTGAGTGAGGATTTGCAATGTGAATTCGTTGGTTAAATTTTTGTGCTTGATTATAAGTGAACTGCACATTAAGAAGAAATAACTTAATGTAGTTTTAATTTGAAAATGGATGGTGTCAATAAGGTTGTCTTGTTTAAAAAGGATAATGCTGATGTTAAGAACAATATTGTTTTCCGCGTTCTTGGACTGTTGTCATTATTGTGGCATGTTACTGATTGTGTTTACTGACTGATGTACTGAAATCACGCTAATTAAAAGTAGTGTACTAGCAAAGAAAAATGCTCCGATGGAACAAAAAAGATGAATATACTTGGAATTGTGGATTATTATGGATGTAAAAGGAGGGGACTAGGAAAAATCTACCTAAAGTCGGAAAATCTGCTAAAAATCACACTTTCTCTAAGCAACGCAAAAAATCGATGTATATTCTGCGGCCTCTAAAAAAGTGTCTTTTTTAAATAATGTTCGAAGTTTCAGATAAGAGTGTATAAACGAAATCTGTCAAGGTTACTTTTTAAATTGCTGGCACCTGATTGATAGAAAACTAAGAGGTATTGTATTTAAAGTTGTTTTGTTTTATGAGCATTATAGCAAGCAAAGCAGGAGCCGATTGATTAGTGCACACAATCGTTTCGGGCATGCTAGTGTATCTACATTAAGTCTGTTTCAAGTCAACTTACGTGTTTCCTACTGTTTTTAAACCAACCATGTCTTCAATTGTCTTCGATGTTTGCTATTTCATTCAATTGGCTTGGAAGACTGTTAGTTTACTTAATATCATTTCCCATAGCTACTGCATAGCTAACGTGCTGCTGTTTCAATCATTGTTATGGTTGAATATTTATTTTAATCTGTTGGCCGCAGAATATACATCGATTTTTTGCGTTGCTTAGAGAAAGTGTGATTTTTAGCAGATTTTCCGACTTTAGGTAGATTTTTCCTAGTCCCCTCCTTTTACATCTATAATAATCCACAATTCCAAGTATATTCATCTTTTTTGTTCCATCGGAGCATTTTTCTTTGCTAGTCAAGTATATACTCGTCGTCAAAATGTGAAACACGCGAAGCATGTAATGACGAGGGTAATTTGTCATTATTTGTACTCGAATTAGAGTCAGCAAGTACGGTTTTTTGTTGGCAAACCGAATTAGAAGGAGTCAAAGGCTTTTTCTTCACCGGAGACGTTTTTAAAGTTTTCTTACCAGCCATTTTTAGGTATGAAAACGTTTAAAAATGTAATGTTTGGTAAAAGAAATTGGACCAATCCGGAATTTTGCGAAAAATTTTTCGAATTTAACCGTTTTTTCAGATCGAAAAAGGTATCTTCACGTATATAGTATTCACTTACACTAGGTAAGCTGTAACTAACGTGAAAATGAAAAGATATTTGTAAGACTAAGCGTGAGCAGCGTACAGCATGCGAGCTTACAGCACATGCAGGCAAAAAACCTATGTGGCAAAATATATTGTCGAGGGAAAATAATGAGAAATCGTCGCCTGAGGGTCGACGGAAATGGAAAGTTGTCGTCGCCAGAGGGTCGACGGAAATGGAAAAATAATAGTGTCCTTGACACCTGCGTCGCCAGAGGGTCGACGTAAATGGAAAAATAATAGTGTCCTTGACACCTTCGTCGCCAGAGGGTCGACGGAAATGGAAAAATATGTAGGACTTTGCCACGATACACAAAAGCTTTGCCACAAATGCTTACTTAAATGCGCACTGCCACAAACACGGTTGACACAATAACAGAGGTGAACAAAACGTTACACATGTTTAGATAGCCAAAAATAATGATTTTTGGGTATTTAAATAATTTTAAGATGACTGACCAGGTCGGTTGTAGCTAGCAACCTCGAAGGGGGAACTTCCAGTATAAATACAAAGGATAAATATACTGAATATAAATACAGGGACCTCCAGTATAAATAGAATGCGGATCCGCTCTATGTCTATAAAATCAACATAGAAACGGATGTATGTATTTACCTTCGGGATTTACTTAGGTACCTAAATCTGCTCTTAGCGCTGGTCCCAATCGCGTAGTCAAATAACAACTTTGATTCTCTGGACCCTTGTAGACCTACGGCTTCGACTCCCTCAGTCCTAATTTTGCTGACCGCTTTTCGTCGGGAGTCTCAGCAGCTACGCCCTAAATTCTAACACTCGTACCTACCTAAATCCCGCAATGCCGCCAGGTCAGTTGACCTATCTCACCCCCGCTCAAGTTGATAAATTAACTTATTTTCTTAGTTTACACTTGTCTTGAAATGTTTTTGGTTCCTAATCAGTGCAGCACTCTAGACCTTAAATACAGCAACAGCGAGCTCTCATCTGGTCGATCATCATAAATAATTATATAAAGTTTTTGGCTAATTTTAGAGTTGAGAAAAGATTATTGAATTTTGAGCGAAATAAATAATTAAAAGGTAGTCACCATTCCATTCCACTAATAATAGAAGTCCTCGACGGTTGGGGCCGGCCTATCACACCCTCGGTATAAAACACCCCTGGGTGGATTAAATAAATTTATTTTGATAAATAACACACAACAGATGCCGGGACGCAAAATACACTATCGCCAAATGAATCAAAGACCAAAAACGACACTAAATCTTTACAGCGCAACTAACTAACATCGACTAATTCATAAATGCCAAATTTACATGTCTCAATTGGCGACCATCGAGGCTCACAAAAAATAGAACTAAACGATATTATAGGTTATGTAAAAACTAATATGGAACACGAACGTTGGCGTCCATCGACGCTCACAAAAAATAGAACTGAACGTAAAATAATACAATATACGCGTTTTACTAAAATGATCATAATAATGCAATGAAATTGTACATTCAATAACTCTTACAAAGCAAATTACTGATGTTAGCATATACGTAACTCTGGTTTACCGGACAAGTATCTAATAGAATTTTGTAAAAAAAATTAGGGATAAAGTGGGAAGACTGAAGGCATAGCCCACAGTGCACTATCGTAGATAGCTACTAGTACAAGCAAAGAAAAATGCTCCGATGGAACAAAAAAGATGAATATACTTGGAATTGTGGATTATTATGGATGTAAAAGGAGGGGACTAGGAAAAATCTACCTAAAGTCGGAAAATCTGCTAAAAATTACACTTTCTCTAAGCAACGCAAAAAATCGATGTATATTCTGCGGCCAACAGATTAAAATAAATATTCAACCATAACAATGATTGAAACAGCAGCACGTTAGCCATGCAGTAGCTATGGGAAATGATATTAAGTAAACTAACAGTCTTCCAAGCCAATTGAATGAAATAGCAAACATCGAAGACAATTGAAGACATGGTTGGTTAAAAACAGTAGGAAACACGTAAGTTGACTTGAAACAGACTTAATGTAGATACACTAGCATGCCCGAAACGATTGTGTGCACTAATCAATCGGCTCCTGCTTTGCTTGCTATAATGCTCATAAAACAAAACAACTTTGAATACAATACCTCTTAGTTTTCTATCAATCAGGTGCCAGCAATTTAAAAAAGTAACCTTGATAGATTTCGTTTATACACTCTTATCTGAAACTTCGAACATTATTTAAAAAAGACACTTTTTTAGAGGCCGCAGAATATACATCGATTTTTTGCGTTGCTTAGAGAAAGTGTGATTTTTAGCAGATTTTCCGACTTTAGGTAGATTTTTCCTAGTCCCCTCCTTTTACATCCATAATAATCCACAATTCCAAGTATATTCATCTTTTTTGTTCCATCGGAGCATTTTTCTTTGCTAGTACACTACTTTTAATTAGCGTGATTTCAGTACATCAGTCAGTAAACACAATCAGTAACATGCCACAATAATGACAACAGTCCAAGAACGCGGAAAACAATATTGTTCTTAACATCAGCATTATCCTTTTTAAACAAGACAACCTTATTGACACCATCCATTTTCAAATTAAAACTGCATTAAGTTATTTCTTCTTAATGTGCAGTTCACTTATAATCAAGCACAAAAATTTAACCAACGAATTCACATTGCAAATCCTCACTCAATCAATACACAAGCACAATGTGTTGTGACTTTTGAAATTGAAAACACCCAATTTTCAATTTTCAAATTGAAAATTGGATCAATTTTCAAATTGAAAATTGGGTCAATTTTCAAATTGAAAATTGGGTGTTTGAATTTGCGATGAAGAAAATAATCAAAAGATAGTCACTTGGTTTATTTAAGCCGAGTAATAAAATAACGACCGTCCACCAATTCCAAACTAAACGCAACTAATCTGATCACTATGAAAAAGTTTTGAAAAATGAGCTTGCTAAGCGAGAGTTGTAAACCAAGAGAAACTTAAAGTTAAAACCTACCATTAAATTATGAGAGAATTATAAAAGATTTTAAACTTCAAGAAAATGGAAAAGGCGGGATGTTGGTAAATTAGAAGGCAAAGATTTTCGGCAAAAATTCAAAAACTTCATGCAAATATCAAATGTAAGGAACACTAACGCTTTGATTTGGTAGTAAAATAAATTTGTATTATAGACTACATATTAACAACAAATGAATAGTGCAAACTTTACACAACTACTAGGTGTAGAGAATACTAACAGTTTACGGCTTATTAATGTACATGATTACAATAAAGCTGTATATCTTTGTCGACTTCTGTGCACAGTAGTGTGATTGCTGGTTCATTTTAAACCACTTTTGCAGGCAATTTACATCAATTAAACGATAGCTCTCCATGTGCAAGATTTTGTGAAACATATTATAAACACGGCTAAGAAAGATTTAACTTTAATGCAACCCATTTAAGACAAAATTACATCTCTTCAATGATATAAGGACACTTGAACATAATTTTTAAATCACTTTAGATTACTTTTGAGGGTAAACAAACTCACTTAATTGATGTCTCACATATGAATCCTTGAAAATTTCTTGACTTCAGTTACAAAGTCTCTGCAAGTCTATCGAATTAGGGTTAACACGTAACGTAAACTTTACACAAACACATAGCGTAAAGAATATTTTAGTCGGATTCGTAATTTTGATATTGCTCCGATATTTCTTTCAACATTTATGGAAAAATGAGTCTCCATAATGTTTTAGAGACAATAAACATTAGGTTTAAACCACTTTGCAATACTGCTGAGTGTAAGCAAGCGCGCCCAATTGACGTATATATTTCATTCCCTGTAAATTTTTATATCTCAGGGAAAAATTTCGATTTTTGCAATGCTCTAGAACAAAGGCTAACATGCAGTGTAAAAAATTACTCGGATATTATGATCAACATTCATGAAAAAATTATGTCTCTACAATGGTCTGAGGACATATAAACAATGAATGTAAACTACTTTACATCACTGTTGGATGTAAACAAACGCGCCTACGTGACGTCTCACATTTGATCCTTTGAAAACTTCTAGGCTCCAAGAAAAAATTAGGTTTCAGGAATGCTCAAAAACGAAGATAAATATATATGTAGTGTAAACTTCATGTAAACACCTAGTGTAAAGAAGATTTTAGTCAGATTCGTAATTTTGATATTGTTCCGATATTACGATTAATATTTATGAAAAAATTAAGTCTACATAATGTTCTATGGGCAAACTAACAATTGGTGTAAACTACTTTACAACACCGTAGAGTGTAAACATATGCGCCAGACTGGCATATCAAATTTGATTCCTGGTCCATTTCTAGACTTGATAAACGTGTCCCTGACTCGTAACCGGAGAAGCAGGCAGAAAAAACAAGTCAGAAACGCATTTAAAACTCCAAATTTTTGACTTTACACTCGCTAAATATTAATGTATAGACAATTTGCTTTGACATGCACCCGATATAAAGCACTTTATTTTTATTCTATTAGACTTATCCCGACTTCTGGACGGAGAAAGTGGCGAACAAAAAACGCAACAAAAACGTATTTTCCATCATTTAGAACACTGTAAACTTTAAAATTCCGTACCGAACTCCCCATTGAGTTTAAAGAAATTCGGTTTGGTACAATTTGTAGCTTCTAAATCGTAGTACATTCCTGTGTGCCAAAATTCTGTTGCAAAAATTATTTGGCATGATTTATCAATCAAACTTCGGAAAAAACGTGTTTTTTAGCCCATTTTTTACCTCTGATTTCGAACTTTACACCCCCATAAATAACTCAATATTGCGTTTTTTTAAATGCGGTTTGCTGCGATGTTTAGCCCCTGTGAGGCACTTTATTAATGCTGTCTTCGATTTGCACTGACTCATAAGCGGAAAAATTTGGCAGGGAAATCTTAGTTAAAATCCGTTTTTTTACACCATCCACTAGAGTGTAAACTTTAAACCCCAGGATCTAACTCACCATAGAGCATAGAAGACTTTGCTTATATGCAGAATGTAGCCCTTGATCCGCTCTACATTTCTGTCAGAAAACATTTTAAAAACCTCATAACCGGAGTTAGTATCGGACATAGGAAGGTTGAAAACTCGACCAAAAAGTGCTTTTTCACCCCCAGATTTTCGCACTCTTTACACTGCCGTTCGATAAATAATGCGAATTTCAAAAACAAAAAAAGTGTCATCTGGAGAATTCATCCCTCTATTATCCTATTCTGTTCAATCCTTCGAGTCATCAATACTCAGTTGTCCACATGCCGCAGTAAAAAGGTCCCAAAATTTGTCCTATGTTATAACGTTACACAAAAACTTTACACCTTCTTTACACAGTCAATTTTGAGTTTCAAGAAAAACAAAAAAACACGGGCAGCGAATTTTTTTATTATCTTTCTTTTAAAAAAAACCGCACCTTCCAGAAGTGTCCCGTTATAGCTGTAGGGGGTGCCCAGGTGTTGGGGGTACCCAAGTATATTATAGGTACGCGCTAACGCGCTACCTATGATTGGCTATGTGAGTGGCTACCGCGAACTGCTAAGGCAAGTCCGCCAAATCGTGTTACTCTCGTAGTTACAAAAGTGACACGCCCAAGTTTGAAATAAGGTCTGAAGTCCAGCTGCATAAGCACCTGAACCGATGGATGGTCCACTCCCAGGACAAAGAAGGTTTTACCTTCTTTTTCCTCCTGTTTGTAGATTTTCCAAAAGCCAGTGCACAAACCAGGGTTCTGGCTTTGCAGTCTGGAAAACACAGAGTCCCTGTCAGCTAGGCCAGGGAAAAACACTGTGAACTTGGTCAACTTGGGAAGTTCTGATTTGCTGCAAACGCGCAGATCAGCCAGCTCCTTCCCAGGGTGGATCAAGATTAGCTATGGTGTTCTTCAGCCAATCCAGAGTGAAGTGATCTGCACATGTCATATAAAAAACGCCATGTGACAGGCCAGAGGAGTGAAACCTTGGAGGGGTCTTGCTAGTGCTTGCGACCTGATCCAAGGCTGTAGTTAAGACTACAGTGAGTGTATCAAGCTTATCAGCTGGGATGCCGCCTTCGCTGCTGAAGTCGACAATTACCAACTTTCAGTGATTCCTCAAGATTGTGTCCGGGTGACCGACAGTCCCGAGTGACCGACAGTCCCGGTTGACCAATAGTCCCGCATGACCGACAGTCCCGGCTGACCGACAAATGGTTTTAAGAATAGATCTGTCAATCAAAAAATTCCCATCTGGCCGACAGTCCCGGGTGGCCGGCTATACCGGGTGGCCGACAGTCCCGGGTGGCCAAGCGATACCGGGTGGTCGACAGTCCCGGGTGACCGACAAAAGGGTATAATAATAAAATTGTGATGAAAATTCCTAACTGACTAATGATTTCGGAAAATTAATGCCTTTTCAAGTAGGTACCTATTTATGCACATAAATAGTTTTACCAATGCAATAACATTGCTCATATGAATTCATAGCAAATTTAAAACATGCAGGATCTGGTCAAAAAGGCCTATTATTTACATTTCGTAATATTTTAGTGCTATCCTACTTAAACTTATTGTGGCTGCAAAATTACAGCTACATGTTTGCGTAACTTCAGTGCTGCGAAAGTGCCATCAAATGATATACTCGCCATTTAACTAAAAACAGAGGCGTAGCCAAGACTTTTGTGCAGCCAGTTTCTCAGTTTTCGAAATACTGTGCAACGCTCCACTTAGAAATTTTCATTTTGACAAAAAAGGATTAAGTATCCGCCCGATTCAAAATGCAAATGAGGTTTTATTCTTAGAATTTCATGATTCTGAAGGTGCCTAAACGCTGATTTATTGCTCATGCATTCCATAGCGCATGTGAAACTACGCTGTGGGCCGAATTTAACGCGCACAAAAATATAAGTAATTCAAGATCTTAAAGACGATTGGACAAAAATGAATATTTGATATTTGATACAAAATTGTTAATAACTATGCACATTTAATAAGTTTATATACAATACAATGTGTACATGTAATACGTTTATATTCACATTTATACCAGTGCAAACTTTATTGCTATTCTTAGAGAATGAAAAAATTACGTATTTCGATTTTGAAAAAATATTTATTCATAGTGATAGTACAACCGGGTCATTTGGGAATTTTCATGCCATCTATCGATCACCCGGTGCAGTGTCGGCCACTCGGGACCATACGTGGGCAGCAAGAAAATTCTGGGGGGGGGGGTGCAAGATTTTTTTGAAGGTCGAAAAATGGCCTTAAAAATGGTGGTATGGCGATAAAAACACCATTTTTCGACGTTTCTCATCAAGCACTATCCATTGGCATCAAAAAATTGCGAAAAAAACGGAAAAAATTTTCAAAAATTGAATTCTGGGGGGTATTTTGATTTCTGGGGGGGGTATTTTGGTTTCTGGGGGTGCGTACCCCCAAACCCCCCACGCCCAGGTGTGCTCAGGACTGTCGGCCAACCGGGACTGTCGGCCACTCGGAACAGTCGGCCAGTAGGTACTGCCGGTCACTAGGGAATTTTTTGATTGACAGATCTATTTTTATACTATTTGTCGGTGACCCGGGACTGTCGGTGACCCGAGACTGTCGGTGACCCGGGACTGTCGGTGACCAGGACTGTCGGTGACCCGGGACTGTTGGTGACCCGGGACTGTCGGTCACCCGGGACGTTACCTTCCTCAACAGCTGCTTTATAACTAGAAGGTCTTTTGGACCTTTTAGCTGGCTGTGTCAGGCTAGTGGGCATGTCATCCTTAGGATGTTGCCGCTTCGCCTGTTTGTTAGGCTTAGGAGTTGGGTGTGCAACAGAAATTGCTTGCTGTGCTCCCCCACTACTAATTGCCCTAGATTTGGAGGGAGCTGGGTCCTCCTGAGCAGTATTCTGCCCAGTGCCCCTGCTCGAATCAGAACCTGTAACTTCGGGCAGGTTAGCGCCAGATCCCTGGAGGGCTCTGGCAGCACGAGCCTGCTTACGAAGTTTTCGTTTCTGGGCCCCGCTATGTTGCTTGCGCAAATTTATGGAGCCCAGTTTCTCCGAAAGGTTCTCCAAGGGAGTCCCTTTCGCAAGTGTTCCAGTAGCATTGCCCTCAACTGCCACCTGGTTCCCTATGGCAACTGTGAGGAGCCACAAGTAGCTCGACCATCAGTGATGCCCTGTGACAACACACCTCTAGTTGGGCTGCAAGTAGCATGACCGCCAACATTGCCTTGCAACGACACAGTGCTGGCTGGGTCTCCGGAGATTTTAGAACCCTCGTCTGCCGGATACTGAGGGCCGGTCTCTGATAACTCCATGGTCATAGAACGGTGAGTTGGTTCATGGCTGACAAATTCAGCAAGTTGACAGTTAGGGTCCCAGCAGGGCCCCTAGTCATCCCTTAATGGGCTCACCCTGCCAACTTCTAACGGCCACCAACCGCCAGACATGCCCAGTAGCCAATCAAGCCCTGGGGAGCAGCTCTTGGTCTGGCCCCTCAGTTAGCTTCATTGGGGCACCTCCGGGAATGACCAAATAGTAGTTTTTATGGATTATTTTACCAAATATGTGGAAGCTTTTGCTGTCTCTGATATAAAAGCAACAGCTATCGCAAATCTTTTGCTCAGAGAAATTATCCCTTTGTTATGGAGTTCCCAAAAATTTTTAACAGATCAGGGTTCAAACTTTACATCTGTCTTGTGGAACGTTATAATCGAACTCTGATTGACGGTCTATCCAAATTGAGTGCTAGAAATGAGTATGATTGGGAGCAGTATTTGCCATTTGCATTGTTCGCATATCGCACAACTCCCCAAGCGTCAACAAATATTTCACCTTTTGAAATGTTGTATGGTCGCGAACCCGCATTTCCTCTCGACACTTTACTCATAAATGACTTCACAATAAATCCGAACTTACAACCTATTGCAGAAAAGTATGTCATCGATTTAAAGCTGACTTTGCAAGATCTGCATGAAATCGCTTCTAAAAATTTAGCTCAAGTGCGTAAGCAGCAAAAATCGCAATATGACAAAGCTGTCACCGCAACTAATTTCTCTGTCTCGGATATTGTTTATCTCAATAATACATCTGTAATTCAACCTGAAATCGGTAAACTATCACCTAAACGTGTAGGTCCTCATCACATTGTTGCTTTACCTACACCAGAAACTGCAAAAATCACTTTTGTCTATAATCCGATAATTACGCATCATGTTCACATCGGAATAGACTGCTACCAGAGCCCAAACTATCATATTCCGGACTTATTTGCCAAAAAGCACGCATATGTCCCTGGTGATTTTGTGTTGGTAAAATTACCACACCGCCCTCTCGCCCCGGCTGTAGTAATAAGTTTTCTGGACTTACCGGGCAGGGAAAGAAAATTACGGGACTGCGCGCCAATATGTTTGTTAAATGGCTCTAAAACTGCACATGCAGTACCTACCATTATCTGATGTCTTCCCTTTTGCAGACCTATGGCTGATGAAGGTGCCCCTTGCAAAGCGGCGCTCTTGGAGTCAGCTAGTCGCCGATTTCCATTCCAAGGCCGCGACCCAAAAATCTAGATGAGTTTCAGGCGGCAATGGTGGAAGTGGCTGCCTCATGGCAGTGGAACTTCCCAGATCCATTGCCGCAGAACAATGGAGAGGTCGTTGAGGATTTGGAAGCGCTAGGTATGCAAGCAATAAAATATGAGCAGCGCAACAAAGCTAAGTATCATAGAAAACGTGTAAATAATCAATAACTTTGGTGGGGCAACACTTTTGGACGTTTGCACCGCTGGCTATGCTACGCGTGCCAAAACGGTATATACTCCAAACTGTGCTCGTCACCAATGAGCAAAAATTGTTTGAGGCGATGCTGGCACTGCTGCAGCCTTCAAACTTAATCCATGGCAAACTTTACTTAGGATACGATTCTGAATTTGTAAATGACAGAAAACACATGAATTTTACAGACTGGGAAGACCGTTTCAAACAATTTTGTCCCACGTATCCAGACAAAAACGGCCTGTTTGTCCGCTATATAATGCTAGCCAGTGCATTTGACCATGTTTTCTCATGGGACGTGTCATGCTTTCCCACACCTCCGTTCGGACTGCACCAATTGCTAGCAACGTCTCTCACGGATGTACAGCTAGTGTGCCATGACCCATCGCAGGACTGTCTTGCATATTTCCATATGTATGGACCCACGTTCAAAGAAATTATGAAAATTCCTGATGCCAAAATTCGCCAAAATATGCACTGGAAAAATCCATTTTTGGTGATAATCTTAGGACACATCCAGTAAAGCCCAAACCTTTACTGCCCATCATGGCATCAAAGCCAAATCGCACAAGTTAAAACAATTGGCTGAGTTTTTCTTTGATATGTTCATCGATGATGATGACCCTGACAATTGGGGTCAAGCATGGAGCCTAACGCTCACACACGCCATGCAAGTCTATATGGCGTTGGATCCATTGATTACCATCAATGTCTTCATATTGATGGAAGTTTATTTGGATAATAACCGAATCACAAAAGACAAAAAACTGTTATCTCTTTCTTTCAAAGACGATGAAAAATGCGTTGAAAAAGGCCCAAAGCAAAAGCAAGTGCGATGTCTGTTATCCAAACTATCATCGCAGGGCCACACATTGACCAATTTGACGGTTGAGGTAGCTTCATCAGGCGAAGAGGTTGTTGAACCTGAAGACGTGTATCCAACGCATGCTCAGCCTGAAGCGGCCATAACCGCAGCTATCGTTGTCGCAACAACAGCAGAGTTGTTGTTGTTTGACACTATTTGGGACAACCCATACCTAGCGGTGCGTAAGTTGCAGGACAATGCCAGCTCTCAGCTGGGCCCGCCAGTAGCAACTGTTCCCGAGCCAGCCGTCGTTGTCACTATTGCACCTACGCCAGCCACTGCGACTGTCTCACAAGCCGAGTTGCAAACTAAAACTCCGATGGTCGGAATCGAACCATCAGTGCCACTGAGCAGGCGATGTTATTGCCCTCACAAACAGGATGCATTTTAACCTTACCACTGCCGTCCGTTGCCGCAATGCAATCAATTGCTTCGCAATTGTTTGCGACTGTCACAAATGTTGGCAGCGCTGTGGATGTGCTTCCTTTTCCAGCCCAACAATCTGAGTGGGATGGACAAGGCGCAATGCCGTTACATATGATGGATGTGACAATGACTGACTTCGCCACTGCGAAGCCAACCTACGCTGCTGCCCCAAGAGGCGTTGCAAGCTGCGCTATTGGCGCACATTGCATTGCAAATGACGCCACCAGTCGCATTGCATGTTATGGTTGAAACACAACCGGGTGCAATGTTTTTGGCACCAACACCTATGGCCAAAGCGGCAGGTATATTAGATGCCAATATGCGCATACAGCCACTGGGTATCCAAAATATATTGCCAAATGCGGATGACTAACCATCTCCGTATGTAGAAATTGTTCGCAAAAATGCATCAGCTGAACAAAATGCGCAACAGCGCAATCACACATGCTATGTGGCACATTTTTTTCCAAATGATTTAAACTATGGCTCGCGATCTGCTGTGCTATATTGCTTCTGACGTTTTGCACAATCTGCGCACCTATCTGGGTGACAGAGAAGGAATGACCATGTATGACGAACTGTTAGATGCAGCACAAGTGCACTACAATAACGTTTACGCAATTCATTTGTGACGTTTGTCTGCAGCTGACGCACCTCAGCGCCCTTTGGTTTGGTCAACAATTGCGCAGCCAGCAATAGATGTTGACCGTGGACCATTGCCGCACTTTATCACGCAACCGAGCGTATTCAAGCATCTGTATTACCCAGATGATTACTTTGTGAGAAATTGCTTTTTATCACAACCGGAATGATGCTATAAAGTTCCAATAGAGTAGTTGGTCAGTCACCAGTACCTTAAAACACCGAGGGTTGTGACCAATGTCCAAGCACGGAACATTCGACCCAAAGTATTGCTGCACCGAGTGTGCCCGGCACTGGATCATATGGCACCATTGCTGGTAACTATGCGGCAAATGTTTGACGTGTTCGACAATTTCCGCAAATTCCAAGCTGAGTATGAAGCGGAATACTGGTTACTATTGGTCTTTTCATCACAAGATGTTATGCAAGCAAAAGTGCTTTTGCAATCTTTGGACAGACGTTTCCAATTTTTTGCATTCGCCTATGGCAATGCCGCCATAGCTTGGCGTATGGTTGAGCAGCTGCGTCACATGCTGCGTGTGGCTTTTCTTGGCCCCTCACACACGCTGGTGCCAGTTGAAGCTTTTACGGAGTTCCAGGAATTGGCTGAATGTATTGAAGACCAAGCTGAATTGCATTGCACAATTTGGGCCATTCAGCTTCAAACTGATCTGGAAGTCGCTGTCCTAGTGCAGTTTGATTGGTATAAAGGTCGCCAACAATCAGCCTATTACCTGAAACATAAACTGCAGGCGGATATAGAAAAAATCCGCAAAGAAAGACATCAAGCCTCTTTGCAAGACCCGCGTGGGTCCACGGCAAACCTCAAAGGCAAGACGTTGATTTATCCATACCAGCTCAAATCACGATGCAAAGATTGCACATGGTCATTGAACAGCGCGAAAGGGAAGCACTTGCTCCCAAAAGTCCGCGACGAGTGACGTATCTGCTTCGCCCTGGTTTGCTCACTGTCACATCTGGCATTCATGCAATGCCTGAAGACAAACATCGTCAGCGATTAAACCAATTTTTTGACACAAAAACCCAGCGCACCTTGCGCCAATTGAGTAACTTGGAAAAAGAACGCATGAAAAGGCTCCTTCGAGCAGAAACGCGCGCGAAACAACAAACGAGTGCTAGCCACAGAGGCGCTAGGCAGCAAGCTCTGCAGTTGTCCCGGCAATCGCACTCCCAATTGCAGCTGCGCTCACAATCACAAACAAAACCATATTCACAAATGCAATCGCGTTCGCAGGCTCCAACGCAGCCAAAACAGTATTTGGTTTCCGAATCGCATTCCGAATCCTTCTTGCAGGCACATGCTGGTCATATGTCATGCTTGCGACAGCAGCAGCCACGCGAGTTTTGCCAACAATCGCAACCAAATCTCAAAACTCATCAGGTTCGCCAGCAATTACGCCTGCATCAAGAGCAGGCCGTTTACCCAACGTCGCAGCAAGGCCGTGCACCTGGGCATGACTATTCGCAGCCACCACCTTGACAAGAGCCTTTATTGCCACAGCCATGGCCTGTTTCTCAGCCAAAGGAAGATTCACAAGAACCGTACCACGGACATTCTCACGGTTTTACTCCAGAGCCTTACGCCGTAAGGGCTCAGACACCGAGTCGCTACGCCAACACTGATGACGACGAGGACAATAATCGACCTGTCGATCCACATCATATTTTACGTCAGTGCTTGATGTAAAATATGATGTCAAGCACTGACATATATGATGTGGATCGCTCAAACACAGCGCCCGTGACCATAGGTGGGCAGCACCTAAATTCTGGGTGGGGGATGAAAAAATTTCTGGGGGGGGGAGGTGAAAAAATTTTTAAAGGTCAAAAAATGGTCTTAAAAGTGGTCGTATGGCAAAAAACACCATTTTTCGACGTTTCTCATCAAGCTCTATCCAATGGCATCAAAAAATTGCTAAAAAAAGCAAAAAATTTCTTCTGGGGTGAAGTATTTTGATTTCTGGGGAAGAGGGTATTTCAACTTCTGGGAGTGCATACCCCCAAACCCCCCCATGCCCATGTGTGGCCGTGACACGGACTCGGACCATGAATCTTTTGCTCCGCGTCACTGTGGCAAATCCCATGTGTCAAAACCCAATTATAGGGATTGCTATTGAACTTTGAAGCTCGAAACTATAAACTCTGCGCCAGCCATCTTATTGGACTCGTTTTTCTTTTTTCCGGATGTGGATTCCCGAACTTTTTCGCATCATGTTATTTTCTTTTTGTTCGACATTTTACGCGTTCACGTATCATTGTAATTTCTCGATTTCTGGTGCTATTTTCTCGTCATTCTCGCATAATTGCATTCCTCGTTTTAAATTTACCCCGTGTTTTAATTTTCGTCTTTGTCTTTAATTTTTGCTCATGCATTATCGATCTTATGTGACTTATAATCTCCTGTCTTAAAATCATTGCTCAATTAGCGGTTTTACTATTAACATATCTTAATTCTTTAACGGACAAGGGGTTTTTACACCCAATCTACAAACTTTTTTCACTTCAAAAAATTTCCTTACCCAGGAACTGAAGGAAGGCAAAGTCGCCGAAGTGTTTGTGCAAAAAGGTACAACTTTGGGCGCAAGAACTTTGTGTTGCAGAATTGAAGAGTTGCTCAAGTAAGTTGATGAGCTGAAGAAGGAATTAGCTTTGTTGAGAGTTTGTTTGAGCGCGAACGTTGCCATCGGCTCGTGTAATTATTATTTTGTTATTTTATTTTCTCCGTTTGCTTATTTTGAGGCATTGTAGGCGCCAGTAGCTCCCAAAAAAATTCACTACTGTGTTTCGAATTTTTTTCGAAACGTGGGGGAGTGTAACTGCGAGTGTTACACGTTGCGAACTCTTTCCATTAGTTCGCATATGCCTACCGACAACAGCTTGTTACTGTATCGCTTAACATAGCCAATTTTGAGTAACCATCTGCGCGATGTGTGAGCTCATGGCTATGCCTTCAGTTCTCAAATTAATCCCTATTTTTTTACAAAATCAATCAGATACTTGTCAGGTAAAACAGAATTAAGTATATGCTAATAGTAATTATCTTATCTATGTTACTGCATATCGCATTCTAGAATATTCGAATTGATAAAAGGAATTTCAGTTTAATGATAATTTGTCTTAAGTTTTGTTTTACTGTAATAATCCCGTGATGGGATAGTTAGTTGCATTTTGACGAAATTGTCGTTTGACTTGTTTTATCCTTTAGTGATATTTTGTGTTGCTTCCCGGCTTATAGCCGTGTGTACATAGTCGAGATAAACTTAGAAAACGCACCCAGGGATTTGATATATCGAGGGTGAGGTTGGTCGGCTTCCTGCTTCGAGGATTTCTGATATTTTGGTGGATAGGAAGGGTAAATACTTTTTGATTATTTATTTCGTTCAAAATTCAATATTCTTTTCTCAACCCTAAAATTGGCCAAAAATATTATTCAATTATTTATGATGGCTGATCAGCTTAGAGCTCGTTGGTGTTGTTTTCAAATTTCATTGTGCTGCGTACATTAGGAACCAAAAACATTTCAAGACAAGTATAAACTTGGAAAACAAGTTAATTAATCAACTTGAGCTTGGTTGAGATAGGTCAACTTGTAACTTAAGCAGTTGTC